>VDFB02267173.1:0-47739 GCA_007258455.2 Sequoia sempervirens
GTCGATGTCATCTAGGTATACAAGTTCTTTATTTCTCTTTGGTGTTTGTGAAGAGAACCAAGGTGGAAGGGGTGAATTCTCTTTTGGATTTACAACCATAATTGGATTTGATACTGCTACATCAACAAAATTAGTTGTTACAATAGGAAAGGTGTTTGTCAAAACAACATTAGGAATCTCCACATTTGTCACTTGTACTGACTCAAACATGTATTTCTCTAAGTTAGACTGAGATGTAATGCCAAAGGATGGTGAGGTTAGACTAGGAAAAGAAATTTGTGATCCAGAAATATTTTCCAAACCTTGTTTGGGACTTTCAAAAGAAGACCTTATGGAAGGTGATGAATGTACAGATTGGACTATTATAGTAGGAGGCATATTGACTGTAACTATAGGGGTAATAGTAGAAGTAGGAATATTACAAATAGGTGAAGATGTGAAAGGAGGAGTAGATACAACAATGGAAATAGGAAAAGAGAAAACAAGTGGTTCTTTAGGAATGTTCTCATGGGGAGATACTCGCTCTTCCTCATGTTGGCCTTTTGCTCCTTGCCTTTCCTCCTGGATAGACTCTTCTTTTCCTTCAGTAGATGATACTTGTGTGGTTGTTTTGCTTTTCTTCTTATTAAAATTGATCTTGGGTTTTGAAGGCCTACTAGAACTAGGAGCATTGCTCTTATTCTTTGTCTTTAACTCTGACTTTTTCCTTATAGGATCTTGTGTTTCTTCCTCCAATCCGGTAAGAAATTGTTTCAATTGAATTCCCCTTTCTAGTAACCAAACATTGGTGTTAGAAAGAATAAGCTCAAACCTTTCTCTAATTGAAGTTACCTCTTTTCTAGACCACTGAATAGAAGGAAGAGGAGATCTCACATTTTTTTTTGTACATAGGTTGGATCTAAGATATTACCATCATCTTTTGTGCCTTCAAGAATATCAACCAAGTATAGCTCCTCAATATGTTGCAATGTTAGTCTGCAGTAATCCATCTTTTTGATTTCCTCCTCTATCTTGATATCAACCCATACGTCTTCAATTCGATGCACATGTGAATAAGTTTTCTTGATTCGATCCTTCATACCTCAGTAATCAAAATCAAGTCTTCTCTTGTGAATTTTCAATGTTACATATTGCATTTTTGGATCAATTTCCTTGGCCTTAGGAGAGGTCTGGATAGAGTACCTACCAATCACCAAGGGGAATTTGAAACCTGGCTTGTGGGATTCTATCTACTTACTATGCACCTCAATTATTTTCCTACACAACAACAAAACAATCTTGTCATTTTGGTAGCAAGGAAGTATGTAGGGATAACTAGTAAAACAACCAACCCTTCGATATGTAAAGGTGGGAAATTGAAGATACAAACATCCATACTTATTGACAACCTCCCAAGCCTCATCTGACACTCTCTTATTTCCTAACTCTAGATCGAAAGCACACAAGAATGGAGCAAAAAATGCATCATTCATCCTTCAGAAATGGTGAATGTTTCCATTTAGAGTAATTTGTGGAAATTATTTATGCAACTGAATCACTTTCCCATCTCCTTCTGTTGTCAAACTAGCTAAGTTCCTCATGGCTGTAGCAACATACACTAAGTAGGATTTCATGTAGAATTTTGATGTAGTATGCACCTTGGTCAATTGAGCATGAATGGAATCACTAATTTTTTTACCCCAAAAGATCTGTTGCTTCCCCCTCATTATTATCTTGATGTGGAGATACATCCAATATTCAAATGTAGATGAGGTAGGTAAACCTTGCACTCTATTGAGAAGAGTGATTAGATCGTTTACCTCCTCAATGAAATCACTGCGAGGGAAACTCTTGGGCCACCTAGAAATTTTTGACCAAGGCGTCTTCAACCATT
Organism: Sequoia sempervirens; assembly: GCA_007258455.2. Lineage (NCBI taxonomy): Eukaryota > Viridiplantae > Streptophyta > Pinopsida > Cupressales > Cupressaceae > Sequoia > Sequoia sempervirens. Next base: position 1,874 of record VDFB02267173.1, read on the forward strand.
TAATGTTAATTTCCCATTTAGAAGTGTTTGGGTCCTTATCATACACTTGTTGTGCATAGTCCCTATTGATATTTGTGTAGGAATCAATTTCAGGACATAAGAAAGCCTTATCAAGAAATTTACATCTAGTCTCATGACTATGTTTCCATTGGCATCTGTAACACTTATTTCATTCTTGTACTAATGTGATGCCACCTAAAGAATGAATTCTAAATTTTGAGTAGCTAAAGGGAATGCAACTACCATGTGAATATTACTCTTAACAATCTATCTCATGCCACCACTTAATGGCTGCTTCCTTGTTCTATCTAGAAACTTAGAAATTTACACATGCCCGATTTCTGTGTCCTTAATATCATCAACATTTGATGAAACCACTATATATAGAAACACACCTTGATACTTACATTTCATGGCTTTTCCTTTGCTAGGTGATTGGTGCAGGGGTACCATGTCAATTTTTGTAAATAAGGTCTTATGTTTGGGTTTAGGTGTTTTGTGTCTAAGTGTGATGTAATAAGGTCATAATAGACCATTCTCCTTGTAGTAAGTCATTTTGAGTTGGTTAGAGTTGAAGTTGTTAAGTTTTGGGTAAATGTTGTCAATGTTGCTTTAGCAACTTTTACAAATTTTGTCATGTTTGGAAGACCAACGGTCAAGTAGTTCAAAAATCATTTAGAACCAATGAGTCTTGATGGGACAAGTTTAAATAGGCTTTAAAAACTTGATGGAAAGGTTCTATTGGATATTTTGGGTGTTGAGCAATAAAGAGACTTCATTTTCTACAATTTTCCTATGTAATTTGCTGCTATAGGCTACAATACAGTTCCGTACTGAGTGCTTTTATTCTAAAATTCATTAAATCTTATGGTGGCATGAACTAAGAGAGTTTTGGATTTTATTTGATTTGATTTCATCAAGGTAGAAGAATTCTAGAAGCATTTTTCTAAAAACGGTATGGGAAACCCTATTTGAGGGTTTGAGTGCATAAAATGGACTAATAAGCCATTCCACCTAGTGAAACTTGTTCTAACTTGGTGGAATGGCTCATTTAGATGTAGGTTTTGTGTTTATGTATTTTTTAGGGGTAGAGAAGGTAGTTTGTTGAAATTAAGGTGATGCCCTAGTGGTTTTTAGTCATGTTTTGAGCCAAGAATGGTGGCTAAGAATGGAAGTTTGATGAAAAGGTATTGGTAGAGAGTGTGAGTTGGTTTGGAGAGCATGTTAAGACCATATGAGATGTTTTTAGGGTGTTGGTAAGGTGGAACAAGGCTGGGAGTTTAGAGTTTGAATAAACCCTCTTGTAGGCAAGCCTACAATGGCCTAAGTAAGGGTTTAGTGGTTTGGTGCATTTGTAGGAGTTTAAATTGATAGAAGTTGTTAATTTGGACCTTAGAAAATCTAGTTGAGGTTAAGGAATGAATAGTTTTGATTGGGAAGGTGTCTAGTTTGGATTTGCTTTGAGAAACAAGGCTAATTAAGCCTCACTTCAACATAGCAACAATTTTTAGAGGGTATTGTTTTGAAACAACCCCATCTCCTTTTTGGATATGTTAAAATAGAGGATAATGGGTATCTAAAATGATGAGTGGATTGTGGGTTTTCAATTTCTTTTGAAAGTTGTAGTCAAAAAACACCATTTGGAATGCTACAAGGAAAATAGGAAGGAATTGTGAAACATTTCCAAGTTAGGGTTTTAAGGGCTAAAGGATTGTTTGAAATAGTTTGAATTATGATTGTTAGACAAAATCCTCCCTGCTCTGCATCAAGTGGTATTAGAGCATAGGTTTTTGTCTTTTGGAAGGAGAAAGATTATAGTTTGAAGAATTGAAAAGTTGCAATTTGAAGGATCAAGATGCCTCCTAGAGGAAGTGGAGCCCTTGGTAGGGAAATAAGGTTGTTAAAGAAATCACAAGAAGCAATGTTAGCTAGATTTTCAACATTAGAGACAAAACAAAGAAGAGGAAAGGCCACTAAAGAGGAAAGTGATCGAGAGGAAGAGGGTGAGGATGAAAACCCTCCAAGAAGAGTCCAAGGTGATGATGAGTTGAAACCTGATGAGAGAAGGATGGTGAAGATGTTGAAGGCTGTTAGAGGAGATGCTTCTGGTGAGAAAATAGATTTGCCAATATATAGTGGAAATTTGGATGCAAAAGAAGTACTAGATTGGATTGATACAATGGACAATTACTTTGAATACAAGGAGATTGCCGAAGAACAAAAGGTAAAGTTTGCTAAGACTAAGTTGAAAGGCCCTGCTCTAACATGGTGGAACTATGTGCAAGAGGAAAGAGTGAAAAAAAGAAAAAGAAAATCAGTTCATGGGATAGGATGGTGTCAAAGATTAAGAGCCAATTATTGCCAAGTGATCATGCAATACAAACTTTCAAGAAGTTACAAAACTTAAAGCAGAAGGAAAAGGATGCCATGGACTACACTGAAGAATTTCACAAATTAATTATTAGAGTTGTTCATGTTGAAGATGAAAATGAAAAGATAGCAAGGTATATGAATGACTTGAGATTCCAAATTCAGGATGAATTGAGTCTTGCTACTCCTAGGACGGTTAAAGAATGTTTTCAATTGGCTGCTAGGAAATAAGAGAAGTGAAAAAGAAGGAAAGAAAGAAAATGAAGAGGCAGAGGCAACACTAGTAGAGGAAGAGGTTCAAGGTAGTCCTATGAAGACCAAGAAGATGCAAGTAAAAGTAAAGACCAAGTTGCTAATCAAAGAGGTGGATTTAGAGGCTTTAAAGGAAGATTTGGTGGATAAGGTAGAGGTTCAAGCACATTTTCAAGAAGATGTTATCATTGTAATTAGTTTGTCCATCAAGCATGGAAGTGTCTAGAGAAACAAGCTTCTACTTCAACTGGTGGTGATAAAAGAGTTCAGTTGGTGCAAGAGGAAGATTGTGAAAGTGTTAACTCACCTAATCAGCTTGTTGCTCCAAAAGTTGGGGAATCCTTAATGGTTATAAGAAAACTCCACAAAGCATCCAAGGAGAAGGAGCCAACACAAAGGAGAACACTATTCAGGACAACTTGCAAATGTAATGGAAAGATATGTAAAGTTGTAATAGACTCTGGAAGTACTGATAACATGGTGTCCATAGAAATGGTTGATAAATTTAAGTTGGAAAAGATACCTCATGAAACACCTTATAAAGTGTCTTGGTTGAATGAAAGTCAATCTATTTTAGTGAATGAGCAAGCTTGGGTTGAGTTTAATATTGGTGGATATAAGTACAAAATTCTTTGTGATGTGTTGCCTATGGATGTGTGCCACTTGTTGCTAGGAAGACCATGGCAGTTTGATAGACATGCAATAAATGATGGTAGAAACAATAATTATGATATTGAAAAGGATGGAAAGTCTTTCACTTTGAATCCATTAGTAGAAGATGAGAAAGGACAAGGTAAGGCAACAAAGGTGATAATGTTAGGGAGAAAGGAATTCATCATACTAGAGAAAGGAGAAAACATGACACTTGCAGTCACTTCCAAGCATGAAGATGCTAAAACATCAGATTTGAAGGATGATTCAATTTTGATGGGAAAAGATAATGATTTGGTGTCCAAACCTGATATGGAGAAGGTCAAGGATGAATTGATTGTGGGAATGCGAGATTGGTTGGAGAAGCATGTTGAGGGGATGATCAAAAGAGTGTTTTTTTCACCGTTTTTCAAAGAGGAAAATAACCATTCAAGGTTTGGTAAATTTGAGGTTGGTAAGCCTAATGTTAGTTCTTTCATATTAGAGGTCTGCAAATCTAATCAAGGAATAGTTGTAGGTGCACCACAACAGGTGGAAAAGGTGAAAGGTAAAGGTAAAGATATGGAAGGTGAGTTACAAAGAAATGTGGCCAAATTTGAGTACACAAGGAGAGTAAAGAGAAAGGAAATTCTTTTCAAGGTACAAGGAGGTGTGGGAGCATATAAAGAAACCACTTTGACAACATTTCCAGGTGTAGCACAAAGGAAGGATCACACATCAAGTGAAGAGCAACATTTCCAAGGAAAGAACTAGTCAAAATCAAGAGACAACGCAAATCTTTAGTACCTAACTCATTGGAAAGGATTACCAAGTGAAAAGGAATTTGGAGACCAAATAAATGATGTTCTCAAGTATAGTTTTGTGTTGCAACATGGTACTCAAGGGACTTGAGTTATTTTTCTGTCTGGGTGTATGGTGCAGGGGCACCATGTCAATTTTTGTAAATAAGGTCTTATATTTGATTTTAGGTGTTTAGCATCTAATTTTGATGTAATAAGGTCATAATAGACCATTCTCATTTTAGTAAGTCATTTTGAGTTGGTTAGAGTTGAATTTGTTAAGTTTTGGGTAAATGTTGTCAATGTTGCTTTAGCAACTTTTACAAATTTTGTCATTTTTGGAAGACCAACAGTCAAGTAGTTCAAAAATAAGTTGGAACCAATTAGTCTTGATGGGACAAGTTTAAATAGGCTTTGAAAACTTGATGGTAGGGTTTTGTTGGAGATTTTGGGTGTTGAGCAATAAAGAGACTTCATTTTCTACAATTTTCTTATGTAATTTGTTACTACAGGCTACAGTACGGTTCAGTATTGAGTGATTTTGTTCTCAAATGCATTGAATATTATGGTGGCATGCACTAAGAGAGTTTTGGATTTTTTTTACTTGATTTCATCAAGGTAGAAGAATTCTAGAAGCGTTTTTTTGAAAACGGTCTAGGAAACCCTGTTTGAGGGTTTGAGTGCATAAAATGGACTAATAAGCCATTCCACCTAGTGAAACTTGTTCTAACTTGGTGGAATGGATCCTTTAGATGTATTTTTTGTGTTTATGTGTTTTACAGGGGCAAGGAAGGCAGTTTGTTGAAATTAAGGTGATGCTCTAGTGGTTTTCAGTCATGTTTTGAGCCAAGAATGGTGGCTAAGAATGAAAGTTTGATGAAAAGGTATTGGTAGAGAGTGGGAGTTGATTTGAAGAGAATTCTCAAACCATATGAGATGTGTTTAGGCTGTTGGTAAGCTGGAACAAGGCTGGGAGTTTAGAGTTTCAATAAACCCTCTTGTAGGAAAGCCTACAATGGCCTAAGTAAGGGTTTAATGGTTTGGTGCATTTGTAGGAGTTTCAATTGCTAAAAGTTCTTGATTTGGACAGTAGGAAATTTGGTTGAGGTCAGGGAATGAATAATTTTGATTGGGAAGGTGTCTGGTTTGGAGTTTCTTTGAGAAACAGGGCTAATTGAGCCTCACTTCAGTGTAGTAGCAATTTTTAGAGGGTATTTTTTTGAAACAACCCCATCTCCTTTTTGGATATGTTAAAATAGAGGATAATGGGTATCTAAAATGATGAGTGGCTTGTGTTTTTTCAATTAATTTTGAAAGTTGTGGTCAAAAAAATCGTTTGGAATGCTACAAGGAAAATAGGAAGGAATTGTGAAACATTGCCAAGTTAGGGTTTTAAGGGTTGAAGGATTGTTTGAAATAGTTTGAATTATGATTGTTAGAAAAAATCCTCCCTGCTTTGCATCAGTGGTATTAGAGCATAGGTTTCGGTCTTTTGGGAGGAGAAAGGTTGCAGTTTGAAGAAATGAAAAGTTGCAGTTTAAAGGTTCAAGATGCCTCCTAAGGAAGTGGAGCCCTTGGTAGGGAAATAAGGTTGTTAAAGGAATCACAAGGAGCACTGTTAGCTAGATTTGCAACATTAGAGACAAAATAAAGAAGAGGAAAGGCCACTAAAGAGGAAAGTGATTGAGAGGAAGAGGAAGAGGGTGAGGATGAAAACCCTCCAAGAAGAGTCCAAGGTGATGATGAGTTGAACCCTGATGAGAGAAGGATGGTGAAGATGTTGAAGGTTGTTAGAGGAGATGCTTCTGGTGAGAAAATAGATTTGCCAATGTATAGTGGAAATTTGGATTTAGAAGAAGTACTAGATTGGATTGATACAATGGACAATTACTTTGAATACAAGGAGATTTCCGAAGAACAAAAGGTAAAGTTTGCTAAGACTAAGTTGAAAGGCCCTGCTCTAACATGGTGGAACTATGTGCAAGAGGAAAGAGTTTAGTGGTTTGGTGCATTTGTAGAAGTTTCAATTGCTAAAATTTGTTGATTTGGACCTTAGGAAATCTGGTTGAGGTTAGGGAATGAAGAATTTTGATTGGGAAGGTGTTTGGTTTTGATTTTCTTTGAGAAATAGGGCTAATTGAGCCTCACTTTAGCGTAGCAATAATTTTTAGAGGGTATTGTTATGAAACAACCCCATCTCCTTTTTGGATATGTTAAAGTAGAGGATAATAGGTATCTAAAATGATGAGTGGCTTGTGGGTTTTCAATTGCTTTTGAAAGTTGTGGTCATAAAACACCATTTGGAATGCTACAAGGAAAATAGGAAGGAATTGTGAAACATTGCCAAGCTAGGGTTTTAAGGGCTGAAGGATTGTTTGAAATAGTTTGAATTGTGATTGTTAGACAAAATCCTCCCTGCTCTGCATCAATGATGGATCTATCATTAGAGAGATATAGGCAATTGATCAGGTGCTTGGAGGAAGGCAAGCATGAAATTCTCAAATTGCGTGCACAAGAAAATGCATGACAAATTTTAACATTTTGGCAATATTAGAAAAAATGGCATATGGAAAATTGTAGTGAGGGGAAAAAATAGAGTGATTGTGCATGTACTAGGGCTTAAGTGTGATGGGTGCAAAAAATGGGGTGTAGGTGATCAACTTGGCAAAAGGAAAAATTTCCTAGCATTAGTAAAATTTTGGCAAAAATGTGCAAGGTCATTGAAAATCAACATCTATGCAAGTGAAAATGAAAGCTTTGATGTTCGGGCACTGAGAAATAGCGATACTGTAGGTTATGCATAAAGTTGCAAAATGGTTGTAAAGTCGTTAAATTTTAACGACATTACATTTGGAAGCTCATTTTATTTTTGTTAAGTCAGAGAAATTCTCTAAATTTGCAAGTGGGTAAGAATCATTCCCTTTGTAATGTTACATCGATAAAGTTTGCCGTCTATACAAATGAAATGGGTTGAACTTTTCTTTGTCCATGCAGTGAAAATCACCACAGTTTCAAGGAAAAAAAAGTTAAGGATAACGCAGGATTGAGGAAAAACCCTGACCTTGCATTTTAGATAAAACATGTTACACGTGTATCATCGACAAAAATCATTGATTATACATGTGTTCAAACTTGGGAAAAATTGTGTCTTGTTTTGTTGGGGTTTTTCACTGATTCTCCATGGAAAACGAAGATTGAAATAACCCTTTGTTCAGTTGAGGAAAAACACCAATTACACATGAGATGAGTAGATCATATGTTAAGGGGAAAAAAAATCCCAACATTACATGATTCAAAACAAACAACTTTGTTTGCATTGAAGAGTGTTTTTACCGATTCTCCATGGCAGTTTAGGTATACACACATGTCTATGCAGTGAATTATGTCAATACGACACTTGATTATGTCATTCACAAGAAGCTTAAACAATAGTTCAATATAATTTCTTGTGTGCATAGGCAAATTTTCCCATTGGTACAAGATAAGGAAACACTGGTTTAACGGGTTTGACAAGTCAAGATGTATATGCAAACGCGAGAATAAATACCCATGATGCACACAAGGAACATGGCACCTAAAACTAGTGAAACATTTGGTAGATCTCATCAAACAAGAAGACACTCAAAATGGAACCAAAAACCCTAAAGGTACGAGCAAACTCACGGATAACGAGCAATAATGTAGCTAGGGTTTACAAAGAAAATAAAACTTGAAAGAAAAATTAGTATACAATAACCATGAATCTTTTAAGAAAACAAAACAATTTAATAACACAATGAAACACTAATCTAAAGCAAAACCCTAGTCAGAAAAAAAAAAAAAAAAACTAGACAACTCATTAAAATTAAAAGGCAAGCTAAAACTACATACCTGAAAAGAAATGATGGAAACCCTAGCTGGATGGGTGAAAAATCCGCACAAAACCTCAAATGCATTTGAACAAACTAACTCCAAAGACTCATAGAGAGCAATATGGGACAATGAACAAATCATAATGAGAAACAAATGAACTTGAAACCGATTTAAAACCAATTTTAAATGTCATTAAATTGACATTAATGACACTCATGTGAGGCCAAAATTGCAAGAGCGGGAAATCATAACGCTGATGCAAATTGAAATTTGGTGAGTAACTTGCAAGGTCGCTGAAAAACAATGACCATGCAACCTTTTTAATTTTGCAACTTGACTTGTAGGGGCACTGAAATTCAACACTCCTGTAAGTGTAAAAAAATAAAAATATATTCTAACTCCCAATAACCGAATTTTCAACTTTGCACCAAAAGGTGAATTTTGACGAAACAAAAAAGGTTAAATGCTTAGAATGAATTTTCGAGGCTACGAACAACGCATGAGGTCTAATGCAATTTTCCTTGTTTTGCGTGCTTAGAGTCTATGAGCTATAAAACAAACAAGTTTTGTAGGGGTTATCCGATGAATTGAGCACAACTGAATTTGAGGATAACAGTTGGCTCTAACTGGGGAGCTTCATTTGATCACTCTTTGAAACGATCGAAGGGAGAAGAATTCAAGTCTATAAGTGCCTTCATCCATCCATTGGGTGTAGAGTTAGGCAACCAAACAAAAAGACACAAAAAGACTTTAAAAGAAAATGACGCAAAAACTATACAAGTATTTACAAAACTCATCTGCCACCTCACTAAGTGAAGTGCTTTAGATGTTGTTCGCTATGTGGTAGTGAAAATACCAAAAAGTTGGTGAATCTTAAATGGACCTCTCCACAGTGAGTAAAACTTCTAGTGCATACCTTTGGGATCTCTTCTCTTATCCCACAAGAGAACTACATCTCCAACTTGAAAATATCGAGACTTTGCTTTCTTGTTGAAAAGATTCTTCACTTGATCTTGGTGTTCTGCAATATGGTTCACCACTTAAACATGCTTCTCCTCCAACTTGGTGAGGTACATGATACACTTGTTGACTGAACTATGAAATGTCTCGTCTTCTATGGCCCTAGACAATTTCAGTGCAAGCAATTCCACGGTGATTGGAATATCTGCATCCAACCCATACAAGAGTTGGAATGGAGACATGCCTATTGCCCATTTTGGGGTAATTATACAACGCCTTGTACCATGATCTATGGTTCTCGTCAACCAACTTTCAAATGATAGCGACCAAGTTCTTATTGTTGGATTTTGCTTGACCATTACCTTGAGGATAATAATCTAAAGAATGTGACAATGTGATTCCATGCTCAAAATAGAACTCTATGATCTCACTTGACGAGAATGCTACGATTTTGTTCGGAACAGCGAAATGGGAAATTATATTTTCTTTCAGGAACCTGCATACTACCTTTGAAGTGGCATGCTTCACTAGGACAACCTCCACCCACTTGGTGAAGTAATCAGTGGCAGTGAGAACATAAAAATGTCTTTCACTTGAAGGTGGATTGACAACGCCACTAAAATTAATGCCACATTACTAGAAGGGCTCCTCAATGACGACCGAATTGAGAGGAAGAGCAACCAATTTAGGCTTCCCTACAAACTATTGGTATAGTTTGCACTTGCATACCCAATTGTACAGTCCTAAAATAGTGTAGGCTAGTAATACTTAGCTTTTAATATTTTGTGAGTTGTCACTAGTGTAGAGAAATGTCCGCCACATGCCAAGTTGTGGAAAGACTCTGGCAACTTGCATTGTTGAGCTTTATCAACGCAACGTTGAAAAGTACCATCAAGATCCCTCTTGTACAAACCATTGTCCCATAAGACAAAATTTGCTAGTTTTAGCTTTACCGTCCTTTTCTCTTTGTATGTCAGATGCTCCAGAAATTCTCGATATGTTAGAAAGTAAGCAATATTGGAATACCGCTCATAAGTCATACTAACAAATATACTGGTAGGAATATCTTAGGTGCTTGCCTCTTCATAATTGGAAACTTCATCAGGTGTATTATCAACAATGAGATGGCACAAACCTTTCCCATGCACCAATTTGGTGGGCTTGATCTCCATATCATACTCTTGAATTTTGGCAATCCAGTTGCCACTTTTTGTATATAATTCCTACTGTGACAAGATTGACTTGATTGTATAATCCAACACTAGTGCAATGACATGGGAATTATGTAAAACCAAAAAAATGCTTCATTACCTTAACCAAAACGAATGCATGTTTTTCTATTTGGGAATACTTCAACTCATGAGCCTTCAATGGGAAACTCATGAATGCAATAGGGGAATCAAACCCCTCACTATTTTTCTGCACCAAAATGGTTGAGAGTGTATGCTTGAAAGCATAACTATACATAATAAACTCTTTAGTGTAGTTTGGGCAAACTAAAATTGGTGCATGTGATGAGGTATAAATAACCTCATGATTATAATAAGATAAATAACCTTCTTTGTTCTTTCCAACCACCTTAGCCATGCCAATGTGTTTATTTTTAGGAGCAATAATTGTCTACTTTTTATAAAATGATGTATAAATCTTTATTTCTCAAATTGATTGAAACTAACTAACTAATGTTGATATAATGGTATAGACTTTAAGTCATTGTACAAGACTTATGCATGACCGATGAATGGAGTGGACTTCAAGCGATTGAAGTTAGAGCACCAGAATTTTGGGTGCCAAAAATTTAGGCTTGCATAGTGGAACGATTTCCTTTAAAGCTTTCTGTTAACTTTTTGTTTAACACTTTACAGCTCCACTCAGAGCCTTAATTATGTTTTATGCCACGAACATTAGTTAAGTTAGTTGTAATTTTGTTTAATACTTTTTCAATGGTATTCTCCCGCCATCTGAAAATTAGGATTTTGTAGTGGTACAATATAAATATGTGTAACTACTAAAACAAGGATATACTGTTATGATACAATATGAATACTATTCAACTATGTTCTTTATGTTACACTTTTGTGATATGAATAAATAAATATTGCTAGTCTTATTCTAAGTCAATAGTTCTAAGTAATGGAAGTACCATGAATGGATTTATTTTGAAGATGCAAAAGTACCACATGTGATTTGAGATAATTGTAGGAACACTTGAGAGCTGGCAACTCGAGGGATCTCATAGAGTAGATAAGTATTTTTACTATTAATACTATTACTTTCATTATGTACATGTTAAATTTAGATGAATGTTATTTCATGTTGAGCTTTGCCATGTGTTCCTGCAGGTCGTAGTTTTAAGTTTACAATCTTTAAGTTTTGTTCACTTGAAAATTTTGTGGCACCCACTCTTGTTGTTAGTTACAAGTAATTAAGTGTACATCTGTCAGTAGTTAGTTGTTAGCCGTTAGCTGCCTTCATTTAAATTTTATAGTTTAATTGCAAATGTTAATTCTTAGGTAATTTACATGCTTTCTAGAACAGGGATTTGAATGATTTCTAGCTTAAAAAATTTCATGCTTTCTGTAGACACCGAAATCTGGGTTTAAGCCTGCGACTTCTATATTCTTCGTAATTTGTATTCTTCATGGTCATGATTAAATAATTTTAATTATTTAATTAATACATCTTAATATTAATTCTTCTATTAATTAAATAATCTTAATTATTTAATTAATTCACACTTTTCTTTATTCTATCTGATTAATTAAATAAACGCTTTTTATTTAATTATGTTACTAATTAACCTTATCCGTCTTGTCAAATTAAATAAATTCTTATTTAATTTACTCTTTAATCATCATATTTCAACTATAATTAAATAAATTCCTTTATTTATTTAATTATTCATTTAAATCCTTCATCATTTAATTAAATAAATCTTATTTATTTAATTATTCTTCAAATATCGAGTCTTGAATTAAATGAATTATTTAATTCATAAATTCTATTTTAACACATTCTTCTATATTTTAGATAATTGTGTGAAGTTATCTAAGTATTCACTTGCTCGCTAGACATCTATTTTAATCGCTCAGTTAACTCTTGATTTGATCTGAGTGGCTGTCTAGAGTAATCTCTTCGTCAGATCATTCAATCGTCCAGTTCTAACTTATTTCGGTGCATATGGTAGTATTTAATTAATTAAGAATTGTTATTGTGCGTTCGAACAAGAGGTCATTATAATCAATCTTCATCTTTGTCATGCAAAGATATTTCTTATGTTTTCAAATGCCGAAGGCTAAGATTAAATCATTCATTTAATCTTTAATTCTATTTCTAGTTGAATCCTCATGTCATCGCATTTAGTTATCGGAGATGCATGTACAATGCTGTCGATCTCAACCGTCCGTTGGTCTTTCAATCTTGACCTGTCGTTCGAATAATCAATTTTCTATAAATTGATTTGTCATTCTTCATTCCAATCTCTCTCGCGAAATCTTATGACTTTTGAGAGCACTTTGTCTTGAATCTTCAATATTTTTCCAATCATTATCTTAGGCTATACTTGCATGAACTTACAAATCTGAGGGCAGTTATACTACACAAGCAAAATGGAGAAGGGCAATCGAGATGAATCATGGAAATACGTTCGAAATTGGTGAGATTGTTCTAGTTTTGTTTACGTTTCTGACTTTCCTATGTTCTTTGTTGCTTAACATTTAGATTTGCATTCTAGATTTAATATTGCATGCATGTTTGCTTCTAATCTTCATTGTTGTCTCTAGTGCATTTTCTATGGCGTTACACTTTCTATTTTAATTTCTATTTACAACCATTTCAAAAATTCAGAAAATCTTGCTAAGAGAGATGGCCAAAATGTCCCCTATTGCATACAACCTTTGAACACTACTCGGTCGACATAATTGGCATATTTTTAACTAAAGTGTTAGGACCTTACAACAGCCTATCTGCATGCACAATACCTTCTTTGATATCATTGAACACAACTTTACCTTCTATAGACCAATGAAAAGTGGTATTTCCCTTCATCATATTCACGATATGATGTGTCTTTTTTGCAAAGTCAAGGACAAACCTTTGTAGGAAATTCACCTTTCCAAAGAAAGAGAATTGCTTTCTTACTCGTAGGAAAAGTAAGAGCTTGAATTGCTTTGACCCGTTCAGGATCAATCTTTATACCTTCCTTGGACATGATGTGACCAAGGAGTTTATCTTCTATAACCCCAAAAATTGACTCTTGGGATTCAAGGAAATTCCATGTTGTTGACACCTCTCTAAGACTTGTTGTAAGTGATAAAAATGTTCTTGGCATTTCTTGGGGAAGATTGTCAAGTCATCAAGATAAACAACAATAAACTTACCCATGACATCACATAAAGCTAAGTCCATTGCTCATTGGAATGTGGCAGTAGTGTTAATGAGACCAAACAACATTCTATGGTAGGCAAAAGTAACCCACGGTGTGGTGAAGGCAGTCTTATGTTGATCTTCCTCACTGACCTCCACTTGATTGTATCCCGAAAAACCATCCAGCATGGATAGCATCTCGGTTCCATTCATCGTTTGCAAGACTTGATCCATTACCGAAAAAGGGTAATTGTCTTTCAATGATGACTAGTTCAAATTTTTGAAATCCACACATATGTGAATTTCCCCATTCTTGTTATAGACCATAATGATATTTGCTACCCACATTGAATGGTGAATAGGGAATATGATCCTTGCATTGAGCATCTTTTGTATTTTTGAAAGAATGGTACCAAATTTTTTGGGATTATATTGCCTCTTCTTTTGTTTGTGAGACAAATACCCTACCTTTAATGGAATTTCATGTTGTACCTCTTTTGGCCAAAAATATTTCAAGTCTTCATAAGAGTAGGAAAGTACATCAATGTACTACTACAATAATTCATCAAACTTGTCTTTCTCCTTTGGAGTACAATACTTACCAATATTCACCATCTTAGGATTTTATTCGGTTCCCAAGTTGATTTGCTCAACTTAATTTGATGAATCGGAGCCAGACTACTATTGATTTTTAACATAATGATCATGTTTGTCAAAAAGTCTTTCAAGAGAAACTAATCCTTTTGGAATTTTGTTCCCTTTGAGCTGCAATAATTCTTTTCCAATATCAGGATCAACCTTTGAAATTGACTCTCGAGGTGGAGAATCACTACCTTCAAAGTACAACTCATTGAAATTTTTGGCTTTCTCAAGAAATGCTATGATTTGATGATTATCATTGAATATTTTCCAATTATCTGAATTGTTTGGAAAACTGGGCCAAAACACTAACTCAAAAGCATAGGTAGAACCATGGAAATCCTTATGTGGAATTAGGAGCATAGCTGACACTGCCAAAGAATCAATTTTGTTGTTATACTCTCTTGGGACTACTGAAATGTTAAAAGCTTCAAACTCTTCTATACCATCCCAAACTAAGTTACGGTAATGTTTTAGTAATTCATTCTTAGTTTGATACAAGTTTCTCACTTGATAAAAAAAAAATTCAACATCACCTTGAGCATGCAAATTTCATATCCCTTTTCTACGTGTAGCTTCCATACCCAACAACAATGCTTCATAATCTGTAGTATTGTTAGTGTTGTCAAACTATAGCTTAAAAAAAAGGAAAGAATTTTCCTTGTGGAGAAATGAAAACAATTCTCCCTCCCGACCCTGTGGAAGAACAACTACCATCAAATTCAATCGTCCAAATGTCGTTCCAAATGTCGTTTGGATCTCCTAGACTGGTAGTCTCAAAATTTGAAACTTCTTCATCATATGTAGTTTCACTATCTATAAAATACATATCATTCAAAGAAGATTCTTTCTTTGAAATGGATGAGCCATCAGTTTCTGATTCATTTCTTGTCTTTTTACTTGAAGATTCAACATTTTCATCCATCTGCAAAAAGTATGTACCCATACCTGAAGACTCAAATAGGATTTGAACTCTTGGATCATCTAACTTGGTCATAGAAAAATTAGATTCCCTTCAAGAAGCAACTTTTACATAACACCCTTCACAGGTATTTGGGCTCTAGACATATCCATATTCAACTCACCTCCTACATCCTTGCATAAATTACATTTTAGTAATATTCCATAGGATGCAAGAATGTCAACCACCAAGATAGTCATCTTGATTTTCTTATTTGGGAATGTAGCAAAGGAAAATTGCGCATCCTTAATTTTCCTGATCAAAGGCACTTGTTTTTTCTCCATTGAAAAACAATGGCCAATTTTTTTTTTAAGATTAAGACCCAAAGCGGTAGCCACTTTGGTGGGCATGACATTGTCAGAAGCACCACAGTCAATTACACAATTACTCAACTTATAATTGTTTACTAACAAAGAGATATAAAACAGGTCTATTATCCCAGAAATAGATGATGAAATAGAAACCAAGTTGCTTTGTGAAGGTGTAGGATTAGAAACAACTGGGATATCATGAGAGGAATCTTAGCTTGGATGAGTTCCCTTGTCTTTGAAAAACTTAACAAGTCTGTCAAACTGGTCAGGATTAGCTTTAAGATATTTAACCTAGGACATCTAAATCTTAGTCTTCTTTACATGCTTAATTATATCAAATTATTGGAAAAAAAATTTCAAATAAGATGGGATAATTTCGTTGGTAGGTTTTGAAAATGGAACACTAGTCTTTGGAACTGGAGTATTGGTCTTAGGCGATGAAGAATATATAGGAGGACGATTAGTACTTGCTTGGTTACAGTTGTATCTTTGGGTTGCATTGGCAAAGGAGTTCCCCTTTTGGAAATAGTCATTGATGGTCATGAATTATCCTTTACTTTCATCACATCAACTTGAGGTTGATCAAGTTGATTTTGTTACGAATGTGTGAACACAACATAAGCATCAGCCACAAGATCCTCTTCATCAGATTCATTTTCAACATGTAAATAGCCAATATTAGAGTCACCAGTTAGATCTATTTCCTCCAGTTGGTATTGATCAAAATTTTCTTTAGTATAATATTTTGGTTGTGCATAATCATCTTTCTCAGCTTCATAGTACCCCACTACTGTGTTAGTGGGTGGAGCCTCAAGAGCAAGTATTCCTTGTGATGTAAGAAGTCTGTTATGGTTTCTAGCAGCATTATTGGAATAGTTAGAAGAATTGGGATAGGTTATCCTTGGAACATCCTTGTATGAAGGATTAGATAGACCTTGAGAAACTAGTTCCTTCAATGCTAGCAATTCATTTGCTAGCTCCTGCACCAGAGGATCAGTGCTTGTGTTAGTAGATGAAGATGAAGATGCTTGTTCTTTATTTTTGTTTGATTCTTTCCTTATCTTACTAGCAAGAATCAAATCATTTTCAAAGCTAGTAGCCAATTGTGAGACACTTCAAGGTCAACTAGAACTATCCTACACAACAAGAAACTTACCTCTGTTAGTTGCATGTTAATGTAGAAACATTTGAGATTATGAGGCATTGGCTTGGCCTCAGTTTGAATCCTTGTTACCAACTTATTGAATTTGGCCACAAACTCACACATGGGTTCATGTGCTTTTCTCATAGTTGTAAGTTGCGCTAACAAGGCATTTACACCTTTTACAGGATTGAAACATTCTTCAAATTCGATATGGAGAGTAGCCCAATTTGTAATAGTACTAGGAGCAAGAGTGTAAAACCATTCCGCTACTACTCCTTGTAAGGTCTCAATGAATAACCTTATGGAAACATCCTCATGTTTAACACCAAGAACAACACATACAATATAAAAAATAATAATATGTTCATCAAGATGCTGATTACCATCACCATAGAATTTGGGGATGTTCTTGCGTGAAACATGAGGAAGTTCATGTAAAGGGGCTACCAAATTTAAAGGACAAAAAGCGTTACCCCAAGGACCTAGTGGCGGTTGAGCTGCCACAACGCCTTGAGCAATAGTTGCTTGAATTGGTGTGATAGATAAATCCCTTAGAAAATTAGAAGATTTGCTTAGAAGGGATGATCTGATTCTTTGAGGTGAATAACTTCCTATACGTTGTAATGGTGACCTTTCCTGTGAAGAAGGAATAATATTATGACGTTACAACAACTCAAAAAAGGATCAATTTGACCTTGTGCCCTTTGACTGTGAGTATATCTTCTATATGCCAGAGTGTAATCTTTGAAACAAAATGAAAATAAGAAACTAAAGATATTTACAAACTTGCAATAAGACATTGGAATACTTGTCTACTTCAACTGAAGTATGATGCTTTGGTTGAGTGATCGTATCCCCAATAGAATCGCCAAAAAAATGTTGGGTGAATATTTTGTAATTCCTTTACAAAATATAAAATAGGGATTTTAGCCACAACTATGATGAGAATGTTCTCTCCTCTTCGAAGGGGGAAGCTCCCTTCTTACTGTTTATTGGAACAAAAAGTAAACTATGTTAAACTAAAAGTATTTACACTAGCTTTAACCATGTGGGGTGTGTTACATTCACCATTTTCTCTTCTTTCAGAAAATACATTTACAATGTTCCACGATAATATTCTGCAATGCTCTACACTTCTAAATATCAACCTAAGCAGTAATCACCAATATTCTTGATTAAACGTAAAAATAACCAAAGAGTACTAGTATAATTAGATTAAAAGTAACCAGAAGACAAACATAAGCACAAAGTATTCTTGCTACCTTCTATGATAATTTTTTAGTAACAAATGATGCACGTTGTAGCACAAAGTCTATCAACCCACTTCACCAATAGATCCACACACAAAGTGAATAACTCCAAGCACACAATCTTGATAATCTTCACCAAGAAAAACTTACATCACACAATTTCAAGTAATCAATATAACTCAAAGTTTATATAAACTATCTTGAACGTCCTTCCAATAATAAGAACAAATCACCACTTATCCAATTAACAATAAGAGAAATCAGCAAGAACGACATAAGAACATTCTCACTCATACAAATTTGATTCAAAACAAAGATTGAAATCAAAATTCGCCTCCTCTTATTAACTAAATTTGATCTTGTAATTCAATCACAAAGTTGTAAAGTTGAGTCATGATTTGGGTAGCACTTTATTGCATAAGATTAAAAGGTCCCAATTACAAATGAGTTCTCTCATATTTATAGAGGAGAGAAAAAGAGTTAATCTAGGAAAGAAATAACTACTCTGACTTATTCAACATTGGAGTCCAAAATTATTAGAGTACTTCTCTATTTTTACATGTATTTATAATTCTAAAAAAGACATGTAAATTGTCATGAACTAATTCCAAAAAGCATGAAAGATACTAAAAACTAAACTAAGGCAGAATCAACCTTCTCCAACATCCTTCATTAGGAAATCAACATGCCTCTTCAGGATCATTTGCACTTCATCATTGTTTGGCCCTGAGGTATGTTTGGAAATGGTAATAACTCTTAGGATTGAATCCTTTACCATATCATGAGCTTCATGATTCCTTCCCAAAAACACTCTCAAGTTCTCCAAATTCAACTGAAAATCCAACTACTTTTCCATTGTATCCACTGAAAAGTCTTGGTCTTCAAATTCCCTTTGGACCATGTTGGCAAATTCTTGGACAACTGCATCAGAGGAAAGAAACTTTCGGTTTTTATTAGGCACTTTACAAGGAAGTTCCTCAACATAGTTCAAATCATGATCCTTATTGACCTCTCGAACACTTTGCAAGTCTTTGATCAAATCCTTGATGAAATTTTCTTTATGTATCATGGCTTCTTTCACCCCTACAAAATTATCCCTATTGGGAATAATCCCAACTTCCACCAATGTCTCTATCTTGAGATCTTTTGTTTTCAACAAATCCTGCAACCTGTTCTTTATTTCTCCCTTTTTTTGAATGAAAGATTTTGTAGTTTTATCTAATTAGGACCTTATCTCTTCCATTTTCTCCATCTTTTCCATAGATGATCTTAGGAGCTTGGTACCTTGTGCTACTATTCGGTCAAGAAAATCACCAACCACTATGCCTCTAGTGTACATCTCCACCTTTTGAATTATAGGATCTTCAATGCCAACTACCATTGCCATAGGTTCAATAGACTCAAAAGATTGGGTAATCTTCTGTAGTACAACTATCAGTTGTTCTGTCTTTGCTTTGTAATGATCATTTGCCTTCTTCTCCTTTTAAAACCTCTCTATGATAGAGTTTAAGGTGGATTGAACATCTGCCTTTGCATTCTCATGAGTAACCTTTCCTAGCTCAACTCTTGTGACAGAGTAATATGTGATATCCACTTTTCTAAGGTCTTGTCATGGGGAGGTGAGCTACCTATGCATAATTTTTACCTTCTTTATCAACCAACAACCTTGAGAGATGGGTTATCCCACAATCCTAGTTTACAATTTTTGGCCAAACTGAACATTGAACTGAATTTTTTTAACTAAATCTTCATTTTTGGGCACCTATAGCGGCTAAACCGCGAGGAATTTGAAGATGATGCAAACTAGTGATTTGTGATATTTTGTCTGTAGATTCTAGATATATTTTTTTCAAAAATTTTGGAATTAGGTTGCACTTCTTTTTCTATCTCCTTCGAAAGCTAGTTTTTAACAGTAAACACCATTTTTAAAGAGTGACATTACTGCATAACATAAATTTTTTTCTATGAAGGATAAAATTATAATTTTTTAGAATTCAAATTCGTAACTATGATATCTAGTGCATGGAATTGGTTTCATAGCATTTCATTGAATATTTTTTTCTTAAGTTTTAAAGTCAAACCAATTATAATTTAGACATGATTTACTGGCTAAAACATAACTTTTTTTTAATGTATCCAAATTCAATTTTTTTTTTTGTTGGATCAAAGGAATCAATATCTAGTGAATAGATATTTTTCAGATTTTTTTTGATAATCTGCTATTTTTCCACATGTGAAGAATAGAGAGCTTGATTTTCAGTGAAAAACCTACATTCACAAGAAATAAAAAATAAATATAATAATCAAATTAAATTTATTTAAAATTATAATTTTTTGGGAAGCTTATAATAAGGAATACATATTTACAAAAAATAAAATTTAAATGAATTCATTTGATCCCCCAAAAGGTAAATTGAAAGTGGTTTTTTATCAGCATTTTGATAGGTGTAAAGGAGACTCCGTTATAGGTATGGTTTAAAACTAGCAGGGTTCTATCCAAGGGGGATTGATCTAAGGTGGTTTGATCAAACCCTCTTCAATTGGAATCCTTTAAATGAATATTTTCAAGGCTTAAATCATTATATTTTCTAAAAATATGCGATTTCAACAAAAATCAGGATCTCCCAAAAAGTGTAAACCACTATGGTGGGATCACCCAAAGTCTTCACCTTCTTTGTTTTTGTTTTCACAGATGTAAGCTGCACGAAGTCAAAGTCATTTGGGGAGACAAATTATTTCTCTCTCTTTGGTGTTTGTGAAGAGAACCAAGGTGGAAGGGGTGAATTCTCTTTTGGATTTGTTGCCATAATTGGATTTGACACTGCTGTATCAACAAAAGTAGTTGTTACAATAAGAGAGGTGCTTGTCAGAAAAACATTAGGCACCTCCACATTTGTCACTTGTACTAACTCAAAAATGTATATCTCTAAGCTAGACTAATATGTAATGTCAAAGGATGGTGAGGATAGACTAGGCAAAGACATCGGTGATCCAAAAAATTGTCCAAGCCTTGTTTGGGACTTTCAAAAGTAGACCTTGTGGAAGGGGATGAATGTAATGATTGGAATGTTATAGTAGGAGGCATATTTACTGCAACTATAGGGGTAATAACAATAGTAGAAAGAATATCATAAATAGGTGAATATGTGAAAGGAGGAGTAGATACAATAGTGGCAATATGAGAAGAGAAAATAGGTGGTTCTTCAGAAATGTTCTCATGGGGAGATACTCACTCTTCCTCATGTTGGCCTTTTACTCCTTGCCTTTCCTCTTGGATAGACTCTTGTCCTTCAATAGATGATACTTGTGTGGTTCTTTTGATTTTCTTCTTATTACCTTTTACCACAAACATGATCTTGGGTTTCAAAGGCCTACTAGAACTAGAAGCATCGCTCTTATTCTTTGTCCTTGACTCAGAATTTTTCCCTATAGGATCTTGTGTTTCTTCCTCTAATCCTTTAAGAAATCGTTTCAATTGAATTCCCCTTGTTGAGAAGTTGTTGAGATGATTTAGCATTGTTGTCATTGATGTCAATGTTGGCATATGGATTGATCGTTGGCATATGGCTCGGGGAGATTATTGGTATGGCTTCTAGTGTTGCCATTGATGGCAACTAAAGTCACTATTGTGGTCCACAGATCCAAACCTGGTCATACTGACAGTTAAAGTTAAGTACAATGTATTACTAGTAGAGAACATGAATAACAACATATCCGATTAGTATGCCAATCTATATGCTTTACCAGATCATCATTTTGTGTTGTGGATCCCCGGGATAGTTTGCTATGCATCTATGTTATCTTGTTAAGTCTTGTTAACCGGTGTATGAGTAAAGTGATTCGGCAGGATGTTTCTCTGTCTATTTGTTCATTATGGCTGACCTAGTCAATGTAGCGTGTCACATATGTATAAGGGATGATTGTTTAAATGTTTCTATGTTCGAGAATTTTATTTTGGGTCCCAACTATGTCATGGTCGACTTCTATGGGTGAACATTATAAATTGTTCATGATTTGAGCCGACATGTGGAGAATATTATATTTTGTGTGAAGCGAACATATAGTGTTTGAATTCTTGCTGGTGGACATATATGTGAGTTTGGGTAATTCATTTTGGTGTGTGTGTGATATGCGTAAGTGTGTATAGAGCAGAGCAAATGTGTAGATGTGTGTGAGAATATCAGAAGATCAGTTGAGCACATTTTGATAGTATAGAGGAGGATTTGATGGCAGAGCAGAGCAAAGTGCAGATTCTAACAAAATTTAGAATTTGATTCATGAGCTTCACTGGAACTGAAACCTGGAATTATAGATGCTATCTTCTTAGTTCAAACTTTTTGTTGTAATCACAAACTTTTTGTAAGGCAATGAGCCTTCCTTATTCTGAGCAGTGAGCTCTAGGTAGTGTGCCTGAATGCATGTGCATTCCCTTTTGTTCATACTTTTAATAGAGTATAAATTATGGATTAATCTCCACTGTGGTTTTTCCCCTAATAGGGTTTCCATGTAAAGATCTTGGTGTTATGATGTTTTGATTGTCTCTCTCATGTATTTACATTTTTATTTTAGTTTAAATGTTGTGAATGGTTTATGATCTAAATTGAAGTTTAAATTTTGCTGAACACTGATTCACACCCCCCCCTCTCAGTGTTCCTTGAGTCTAACAGTCAAAACCTGGGATCCAAAAGGTTGTGCTCTAGATGACATACATAAATGATCTATCCTATCAAGTGCTATGATGATGTTATCTTTGATCTAGATATGGCAGTACTTCTTTTTGGGACATTCGTGGAAGACAGTTAATGCAAAATAATGAAGTCTAATCTTTTGACATTGGCTATTGTGCTCAAAGCTTACTCCAGGTAACCTTGCTATCAGGACATTCATGTAGCATGTTTTGGTATGTCAAATTGTGTTTCTCTGGTTGATACTAAAATTGATGATAATCAAGATTTGGTCCTGGTTGTGGCATTCCCATCAACTCAGGAATATATTTCATGTAATTCAAAATTTTCTATCTTTTGATAATTATGTTATGTAATGAACCTATCTTATGTATGCTGGAAACACAAGGGTAGACAACTAAGAGGGGGGTGAATTAGTTGTCTCAAAAATTTAAACTTATCAAAATTTTTAACCTTATTCTCATATATGATAAATAACCATGAAAGCATAAACCATCAACACATCAGAAATACACATAACACGGTATCAGGACATAATAACCTGGCCAAAATAACCCTAGAAAAAATAACCTGACCAAAATAACCCAAGGACAAAATAACCCAGGGTCATAATAACCCATGGACAAAATAACCCATGGTCAAAATAACCCATGGACAGAATAACCCATGGTCATTTTAGATCAAGCTAGTAAACTTGAAATGACATAAAATAAATTATAAATATGATTGTGAGGCACCATAAAGGTTATTTAGGTCATATTTAGACCATATATCCATTATATACCCCTAAAATAGCCTTAAAACACCTTTAATATGCTTAAATAACCTATAAAATGGTAAATAATTATAAAAATAAAGGCAATTTTGTGGGAATAAGTTGATTATTTTGAAGACACATGGATTGGCAGACTAACAAGAAGAGGCAACAGATGATCACCCAAGTTTCCAATCACAATGTGGAATTGCTATTCAGCTACTCAAGATGATCTTCCCATAACCAATAATACTATTGAGGGATGACATAGAGGATTTAGTGAATTGATTCAAGCATCACATAGCTCAATCTGGAAATTCATCAAAGCGATGAAAAAAGAATAAAGTCTCCAAGAGAATAGAATAGATAAATATATGGTTGGATACATTGGGAAACCAAGCAAGAAAAAATATTGTGAACTCAAAGAAAGACAAAATATTGGTTGATGGTTATGACAACCATAACATTTTAGATTATATAAGAGGCATCACTCATAATTTGACACTTTAATTGAAAATTTGAATAATAAAGTTTTTTTAGCAACATACATGTAATTTATAAATTTTGTTTTACTTTCTCTATATTCTTATGGGGATATTTTGTCCATGGGTTATTCTGACCACGGGTTATTTTGGCTTGGGTTATTATGACCCCGGGTTATTTTGTCCCTGGGTTATTGTGACCGGGTTATTCTGTCCAAGGTTATTTTGGCCGGGTTATTATGTCCCGCAACCACATAAAACCAATATTTTTTACATGGAAAACCTATTAGGGGAAAAACCATGGTGGAGGTTAGTCCACAAGATTATAACCTGTTAAAAGTATAAAGAAAAATAAATGGGGAATGCACTTGCATTCAGGCACATTGCCTAGAGCTCACTGCTCAAATACAGAAAGGCTTACTCCCAAAAGAAGACACACTGTCTTATAGAAACATTCGGATTACATCCACAGGATTTTGAACTGAGAAAATAACATTTGCTAATGCTTGATTATAGTTCTAGTTAAGTACATGAATACTTCTTCACACTTTGCTCACTCTTCTTCATATTCTGCTTCTGCCTTCAAATGATTAGGACATTATTCGCACATCTCATACATGCATCTTGCACACACCTTCAAATGGAATAGACAATCGCTTATATATATCCAAAACAAGAGATTACATCGCTACATGTCGGCCTCAACAAAATAATAAAACATATGCAAACTGTTGGCCCAAAATAATAAATAATTTTCAATGTGAATCGACCAATGTCAGCCACAACATAATGAAGACCAAAAAAAAAAACTCAAACATGAAAACACTTCAAACAATTTCAGTTCGAGGATCCACAACACGCTACAACACCTTGTCGGCCAAGAACATGGAAAACATGAACACACAAGAGAAAATATCTAATCATGAGCACAACGATCAATGTGGATGTGCAACACAGATAGAGCACGATATAGAAACATCCAAAAACATCATGAATCACCAAAAAAGCATCCACAAAAACTAAACTTACTATAATCACATCATCTTCATTTAGGAACACCAACCGAAACAACAAAATGACTGTCAGAATACAACCACTCATAACTCGATCAAATATACATGTGAATCTCTGAAACTTAACATGGATAAACTATATATACTCAAAAACAAACCCTTTAATCCACAACCTCTAATCATCAATGTACTGAGCTAACCAACAGACTGAACTTCACTTCACCGCTGACAACCTGCAACTTATTTTATTACAATTTTCTCAATATCCTCTACATATGCAACTTCTAATGTCTTCAAGGCCAATAGTGTTGACATCAATGACAACCACATATCAGTAACATCCAACAATCTCCCCCTTTGGAATTGATGGCAACACATGATGTGAAAAACACGATCAACGCAACTATATTTAGCACTTACTCCCCCTTAGGTTCTGACTCTTTTCTCCTCAACTCTTTCACACGAATCTTCTACCCACATGACTCTTTTCCCAGATAATTCACAAATTTTCACATGACTCTTCTCCGCCTTTGAAATCAATGACAAAGACCTCTTTTCTCCAGACTACTCCCCTTGAGTAGCAGCCACCACAACATCAATTCAAATCAAGATACGACTATGAAATGCAGGGACTGATGCAAGTCAATGCATCTTAGTTTTGATTAGGAGGGGTAATCACCCATAGCTTCCCTCTGAGATACTCAAAAGTATCCTTAGGAAACGGTTTGGTAAAGATATCTACAATCTGTTCCTTAGTAGGCACATACTCCAATCTGATTTCCTTTTCACTCACCTTCTCTCTCAAAAAGTGAAACTTGATAGATATATGCTTGATATTTGAATGCAACACCAGATTCTTAGAAATGTTAATTGCACTTGAATTATCACAAAATATAGAAATAGGTTCATCATACACAACTCTGATATCTTTCAACATTTGCTTCATCCACAATACTTGAGTATAATTATTAGCAGCAACAATGTATTCTACCTCTACAGTAGATAAAGAAATGGAATTTTGCTTCTTACTTAACCATGAAATTAGCTTCTTACCCAAGAAAAATGCACCACCAATAGTACTTTTTTTGTCATTCACATCACCTTCCCAATCAGCATTAGTAAAAGCACTCAAAGTAAGATCATCATCTTTAGGATACCACAAGCCAAAATCAACTGTCCCCTTCAAGTATCTTAAAATCCTCTTCACAATAGTCACATGAGATTCCTTAGGATCAACTTGAAATCTTGCAACAATGCATACAACATTCATGATATTAGGTCTAGTTTGAGTCAAGTAGAGCAATCCACCAATCATCAATCTGTATCTAGTCTGATTTCTTTCAGAGAATCATCATCTTGTGTCAACTTGCATCGGTCACCATAGTGTACCAACCTGGATTTGAATCTTCCATACCAAAATTCTTTAGCAATTCTTTCACATACTTGGATTGAGATATAAAGATCCTTTATCTAGCCGAGTAATTTTCAATCCCAAAAATAATTTCATCTCACCAATCATAGACATCTCAAACTCATTCTCATCTCATCAACAAACTTCATTCACAAACTATCATCTCCTCCAAAAATGATATCATCAACAAAGACTTCAACAATCAAATATTTATCATCATCAATCTTGAAATATAGATTACTATCAGTAGTACCTTTATTAAATCCAAGCTTCAACAAATACTTGTCCTTGGGGCTTGCTTAAGTCCATACAATGCTTTCTTCAACTGACAAACCATATCTCCCTAACCAGTCAATTGAAATCCATGAGGTTGCTCAACATACACTTCTTCTTCCAATTCGCCATTTAGAAATGTTGACTTGACATCCATCTGATAAACCTTGTAGTTTTTGTAAGCAACATAAGCAAGAAATAGTCTCACAACTTCAATCCTAGCAACAAGGGCAAAAGTTTCTTCAAAGTCAATTCCTTCCATCTGAGAATATCCTTTGTACACAAGTCTTGCTTTGTTTCTAACTTTACCTTGCTCATTCAACTTGTTTCTAAAGACCCATTTAGTTCCAATTACATTTTTTTCCTTAGGTCTAGGAACAAGAATCCATGTATTATTCTTCTCAATTTTTTGTAGTTCTTCTTGGTTATAGGACATAATAACCCGACCAAAAGAACCCTGGACAAAATAACCCGGTCACAATAACCCAAGGAAAAAATAACCTAGGGTCATAATAACCCATGGACAAAATAACCCATGGTCAAAATAACCCATGGAAAAAATAACCCGTATGTAATTTGTAAATTTTGTTTTCCTTTCTCTATATTCTTACAGGGATATTTTGTCCATGGATTATTCTGACCATGGGTTATTTTGGCTTGGGTTATTATGACCCTAGGTTATTTTGTCCTTGGGTTATTATGATGGGGTATTATGTCCAAGGTTATTGTGGCCAGGTTATTATGTCCTGATACCATTCTTCTTTCATTGCGTCCACCCAATGTTCATCTTTGCATGCTTCATTGACACTATTAGGCTCAGTTTTTGAAGTCAAACAATATTCTTCTACAATTTTTCTCCTAGTCTGAACACCTTTGTTCTTATCACCTATAATCTAATCTTCTAAATGATTTAGTCTTACATACCTTGGAGTCTTAGGATGTTCTTGAACTTCTGGCTCTTGTGATCTCTCTTCTGTGCTTTCACTAGTTCCTTCCTCTTGATTTTCTTGATTCACCAGAATGATTTGAACTTGATTTTGAGTCTGGAATTTCTTTCTTGTGATTGAATTGTTATTCTGATCATCTAAATCATATCCACAGGTTCTGGATGGTCTAGCTATGTCTTCTTCAACCTTGACATTAGCACTTTCAACTAATTTCCTCAATCTCTTGTTGTAGCATCGGTAAGCCTTACTCTTATTAGAATAACCAAGAAAGATTCGTTCATCACTTCTAGCATAAAAATTTCCTATATCTTCATCTCTTTTGATATAGCATTTACTCCCAAAGATTTTGAAATATCTAATAATAGGTTTATGACCAAACCATAGCTCAAAAGGGGTCTTACTAGTATCACCTTTGACTTGTACCCGGTTGAGGGTGTAAACAACAGTACTCATAGCTTCTCTCCAATAGATATGCGAAACACTTCCTTCTAGCATCATAGTCCTAGCAACATCTTGAATTATCCTATTCTTCCTTTCCACAACTCCATTTTGCTGAGGGGTCCGTGGGGCAGATAATTGTCTCTTTATCCCATGCTCTTCACAAAAATAATTAAACTCGTGGGAAGTGAATTCATCACCTCTATCTAATCTCAAACATTTAATCTTCAGACCTATCTTAGTCTCAACCATAGCCTTAAAAAACTTGAATTTCTCTAGAGCTTCATATTTTTCCCTTAAGAAAGTAACCCACATCAATCTAGAGTAATCATCAATAAGTAACATGAAGTACTTGTCTCCTTGTAAAATTCTGACTCTAGAAGGACCACACAAATCAGTTGAATAAGCTCCAACACTTTATTTGAACAATGTTGTTTGCTTCGAAATGAAATTATAGTTTGCTTCCCTAATTGACATTCGTTGCATATAGTATTAGTAGGCTTTACCAACTTAGGAAGATCTCTCACTGCTTGAGTAGAACTTATCTTGATAATATTGTCAAAGTTAACATGACACATTCTCCTATGCCACAACCAACTTTCATCAACTTGAGAAATCATACAACATTTACCAGTAGCATTCAGGTGAAAGATGTTACCTAATGTTTTTGTACCTAAAGCAATCACATTTCTGTAACTCCCCAATATTCTACACTTTCCATTCTTGAATTGTAGATTGTATCCCTTGTCAACCATCTATCCAACACTCAAGAGATTGTGCTTCAAACCTTCCACATATAGAACATCATCAGTATTATTCTTACCACCAAGAGAAATGGATCCTCTACCATAGATTACACCAAATTCTTCATCACCAAATCTTACAACACCACCATCATACTTTTCTAGTCTCACAAATTTGATTTTATCACCTATCATGTGATGAGAGCTTCCACTATCAATCACCCATTCATCTTTTTCTTCAACTTTGGCTGCTAGAGCTTTCTCCACATTTGAGCGACTAGCAGATTTAGTAGGTACAATACCATTTTCCTTGATAACAATAAACACCCATTCATCTTCACTTACATTCCCTTTATCAGATTCATCATCTGTCACACCTTCATCAGCAGCATAATAACACTTTCTTTGGAATCTAGGCTTATTAAGTCTTGGCTTAGGAACTCTTTCCGAACACCTTGATGCAAAATGACCTATCTTATTGCAAGAAAAACATTTAATAGGTAATTTCCCTTTATACTTATCTTCTCCTCTGGCTTCCCTTTTGACAATAAGTGCTTCAAGCTCCTCTAGCTTTCTCTCCTCTTCTTCAATCTCATTTCCTCCTCATACTTGAATATCTTTCTAGAAGAACTTTCTCCTAGATCATATCTCTGCTTATCCTTTCTAGAGGTAGTAGCTTTGAATGAAGATTCTATCTTAGGAAGAGCATCACCAAAATCACTTAACTCAAAAGCTATAAGCTTACCAATCAACATGTCTCTGGTTACATTTGTCACAGTCCGGATCTCCTCAATAGCAGTAGCTTTGGCTTTGTATGCAACAGGAAAGGACCTGAGCACTTTGGTAACAATTTTTGATTCATCCAATGTTCCACCAACACATCTAATACTACACACAAGTTCATTCACTCTCTGCATGAAAGAAGTAATGTTCTCATCATCACCCATTCTTAACATTTCATATTTCCCTTTCAGGCTTTGCAGCTTAGCAACCTTCACATGTGCATCACCTTCATAGAAGGTTTCCAAATTTTTCTAGATCTCATAAGCATTCTTTAGATCCATAACATTTGTCATCTCAGAATCAGTCAGAGCACTTAACAATGCTTCCTTAGCCCTGATATTGTACTCGACATCCTTAATCTTAGCAGCAGTAGAAGGACCATTCTATGGGATAACATACCTATTTCTTGTAATAACCCAGAAGGGTTCACCAATGCATCTTAGATGACACTCCATTCAAGCCTTCCACTGAGAATAATTTGTTCCATCAAATCTCAGACTATCCTTCTTGTATGTCGCCATCTCGAATCAACTCAAGCTATCAAACTTCTTCCGAGGAACCTGCTTTGATACCAATTGTTGGCAACACAAGGGTAGACAACTGAGAGGGGGGTGAATTAGTTGTCTCAGAAATTTAAACTTATCAAGCTTATTAACCTTATTTGTAGATATGATAAATAACCATGAAAGCATAAACCATCAACATATAAAAAATACACATAACACCAATATTTTTTTACGTGGAAACCCTATTAAGGGAAAAACCATGGTGGAGGTTAGTCCACAAGATTATACCCTATTAAAAGTATAAAGAAAAATAAATGGGGAATGCACTTGCATTCAGGTACACTACCTAGAGCTCACTGCTCAAATATAGAAAGACTTACTACACAAAAGAAGACACACTGTCTTACAGAAACATTCAAATTACATCCATAGGATTTTGAACTGAGAAAATAACATCTGCTAATGCATGATTATAGTTTCGGTTAAACACATGAATACTTCTTCACACTCTGCTTCTGCCTTCAAATGGTTAGGAAATTATTCACACATCTCATACATGCATCTCACACACACCTTCAAATTGAATAAACAATCACTTATATATATTTGCAACAAGAGATTACATCGCTACATGTTGGCCTCAACAAAATAATAAAACATATGCAAACTGTCAGCCCAAAACAATAAATAATTTTCAATGTGAATTGACCAATTTCAACCACAACATAATGAAGAACAAAAACAAAATACTCAAACATGAAATCACTTCAAAAAATTTTGGTTCGAGGATCCACAACACGCTACAACACCTTGTCGGCCAAGAACATGAAAAACATGAACACGCAAGAGAAAATCTCTAATCGCGAGTACAACAATCAATGCAGATGTGCAACATAGATAGAACACAATCTAGAAACATCCAAAAACATCATGAATCACCAAAGAATCATCTGCAACAACTGAACTTACTAGAATCATATCATCTTCATTCAGGAACACCAATTGAAACAACAAAATGACTATCAGAATACAACCACTCATAACTCGATCAAATCTACATGTGAATCTCTGAAACTTAATATGGATAAAATAGATATACTCGACAACAAACCCTATAATCCACAACCTATGATCATCAACATACTAAGCTAACCAATAGACTAAACTTCACTTCACCACTGACAACCTGCAACTTATTTTATTACAATTTTCTCAATATCCTCGACATATACAACTTCTAATGTCTTCAAGGCCAATAGTGTTGACATCAATGACAACCAAATATCAACAACATCCAACAATGTATGACCTATTTATGGGTCCCTTGGTAACAGGGTAAGAAGATCTTTATGCGCGACCTATATTTTGGGTCTGGTGCTAGCGTGCAAGGACTTATTGAATATTTCAAGATTGTTCTTCATACTGACATGTTTTGTGGTGATCTAATTCAAATTGTGTTTGGATGACTTAGAAGACTATGAAGACATTGTGTTTGGTCAACTTAGGAGATTATGAAGGCATGAAATGGTATGAGTAAAAGTTGTTTTTGTTTGATGAAAAAAAGGAGTGTGGAGTATGGTGTGTGCGGGTAGATAAAAGGGTGTGAAGGAAGAAGTAATCTATTTTGCAGAGGTTGTGCGAAAAAGGTGTGCAAAAGATTCTTGACTGGATCAGTTGCAGACAGTTATTGTGCTCTTAACCAGAATTGAATTCATGCATATGTAGATGCAACTTCATCAGTTCACTTTTTTCAGTGAGAATATTTTGTAAACAGTTGTATTAATCAGGCAGCGAGCCCACTAGCAGTGAGCCTTACTTGCAATGAGAATTTTGGTAGTGAGTTGTAAAAATCACCTTAACGGTGTCACCTTAACTAGTGTTCTATAATTGAGAATTAGCATTCTTTGTGGTTTTTCCCTTCTTGTGTTTCCATGTAAATTTTGGTGCTCATTGTGCATGGTGTTGTTGTGTGCTTTCATGTTCATATTTGTTTGATTATTTTCTGATTGATATAAGCCCGCTTTAGATTAATTAAAGAAAATAGAATTGTTTTAGGATAACTAATTCACCCCCCCTCTCAGTTATTCAAACTATTGAACAATTGGTATCAAAGCTTGGTCCCTTGGAGATAGAGCTTAACCACTTGAGGGAGATCTTGGCAATTTGAATAGATGGCAGGAGCTTATCACTTTGAGGAAGAACTGGAGATAATGTTAGATGATATGGAAAGCACAAATATGAAAATGAAGAATTGAAAGAAAACCTCACACTAACTCATTTGACTACAAAATTCGACGAAATTATCGACGAAAGATGGATAATTAGATGTATTGTCGAGTACTAGTGATATTTAATGTGTAATTTTCATTTTTAAAATTTTTTATCCCCGACGTTCGTCGAAATTTTGAAAAACCTATTTTTTCGTCGAAATTGTGACAGAGTTTTCATTGAAATTTTGACGAACATGTGAAGTCAAAAATGAGACCGACATAAATAAAAAGTGAGCTCAACTATGTATTGCGACAACGTTTTGCAATACTTACGAATTTGCTCTGCTTGTGAATTTGCTATACTTCAGATTTGTACTTCCAGGTTTGAAAATCATATTTTAAAGCAACATCTCATCATATTTCATTTTTAGACTTGTGCATTTTTAGAGTTGCATTTTCAGATTTTGTTGTGCAAGTTTAATATTTTGATTTTAGGAGTCTAACGATTGGAAATCATAGTAAAATCATAATTTAATAAGTTTTGGAATTATCATTTTAAAGTGTTTTTTGGGGTCATTAACTTCAAACTATCTTTGCAGGGGTGGTTGCATGCCAAATTTTTTTGGTGTAAAATATCGAAATTATTATATTTTGTTACCTGTCTATGAATAAAAATTGTGGAGTGTGAGTTTGATATTTTTTGAAGATCTAAATATTCAAACTTGGTAAGAAAAATCATGTCAGATAATATTAGTCCAAAACAAAATGAAGAGACACTTGATAGATTGTGGGATAGATTGAAAAGAAAGGGTGATGGGAAATGTTATTGTCCTTGCAATAATTGCAAGGGCTTAAAGACGAGATGAATTTTAATCACAAACAAGAAACATTGTAGGCATGGTCATGGTCATGTTGAAGGGGGCATGATTATCGTCCATTGGTAAGTTGTTCATTATATGTGTTTATATTGATTGAATTTGTAAATGTTTATATAGTTTTAACATTTTATATATATAAAAAAAATCACTTGATCATGATCATGGTTTATTTGTGTCTATCATTATTATAAAGGTGAGGCGCCCTAGGGCACATGATATGGATTATCACGGCCCAGAGAATGTGGTTTTGCAAGTGGACAAACATGGAGCTATGAATATCGAAGATGAAGTTAATGATCCTATGGAAGAAGATGATCATGCGCCAGAAAACACAGTTGAAGATGATGGTACAAATACATTGATCCATGACACATTTAGTGGCAGAGCTGATCATGATGATCGAGATGAATTTGATGATGTTCATGATTTACCTGTACTTGAGAAGGCATAGGAGCACCTTTATGAAGGCTCCCAAACAACTCTTCTCTCTGTTGTATTGTTGTTGTTGAACTTGAAGGTTATGAATGGTTTATCAAACATAGCAATCTCATGGATGTTAAGGTATGTCATGTCATATATGTCATCTTTTTTCATCTATTTTAATTGTTGTTAGTTCATCAATAGTAAATAAAGGATGAAATATGTACCATTAATACTCTTTATATTAACAAATTATTTTTTGTTGTAGATTGATTGGTGAATTTTTGTTACCACCATCAAATATTTTACCTTGCTCATACCGAGATTTATCTGGCATTATGAAAGATATTGGAATGGAGTATCAAGCAATAGATGCATGTCCCAATGATCATATTATATATCATAAACAACATGAATTTTAAATGAATTCCGGAATGTCATATCATGTAATATCAAACAGATCAACTAACAAAAATGGTGCCTCGCAAGTTCTTCATTATATTCCCATTATTCCATGTATGCAATGATTATTTAGGTGAAAGCTTAGCAATTTATGGATTACCCATGCGGAATAGAAGTGGAGATGACATTCTTGAATTCTTGATGGTTCTGCATTTAGGGACATGGAGGAAAAATGGCCACACTTTAAAGAAGAACCTCGTAATCTCAAGCTTTCATTGGCAGCAACGATGTCAATCCATTTGGAGAGTTGAGATCTATTTACTCAGTGTGGCTTGTTTTTGTTATCAACAATAACATTCCTCCATGGATGTCAATAAAGAGGGAGCACATAATGTTGTCAATGATTGTTCCAGTATTTGTTTACATCAATTTTCTTTAACGTAGTAGCATCTCATTTGTATTATTTGTTGCATAATGACTTATATTTTTTTCATTTTATAGTCATGTACATTAATTTATATATATTGCAGTAAAATGGTTATAATAATTATGTAATGTTTATGTTCATTCAACTAGGTAAGTACCAAGTTAAAGATATGAATGTATATATCGAGCCTCTTATCGACGAGTTACTAAAGTTATAGAATGGCGCCACTATGTATGACGCCTCTACCAATAGGACAAAGACAATTTCAATTCCATGCAATGCTTGTATGGACAATTCATGATGCCCCAGGGCTAACACATTTTGTGGTATGTTATAACATTTGACTGCACTTTAACAATATTTAATTTGATGAAGTAGATATCATGCATGTTTTTAAAATAATCTATTCATTATATATAATTATAAAAATTGACATATTTAATCCAATTATATATGATCTTGCAGGTCTTCAAACAAAGGAAAAATTTGCATATCCAATTTGTGGTCCAAAGATGAAATGTCGTCATTCAATAAGTTTAGGAAAGCAAGTGTTTGATGAGTATAGACACTTCCTCTACAGAAATCATAAGTATCAAACTACAGAAAAACATCTTTTCAATGGGAAAGAAGAGACTACATCAAAACCACGAAGAATGACACCTCGCCTATGAAAGTTGGAATATAATATAATTAATCGTCAAGGTTATACATCAGATCAAATTGTTTATCTATCATATATGATATGTTTTAAATTTATATTTTTATATTGTGTTGTTTTTACTCATGCTATAATTGACAATGATTATCATTGTTAATTTTTTTAACTTATATGCTTCATGAAGGTCATCAAGGCATTAATGGCCGACTTCCACATGGATTGAAAAGTTATCCCAGACAATTTAGTAGGTTGCCCTACTATGAGCAGCTACAAATTGTGCATTTGTTTGATACAATGCATATCAGAAAGAATATAACAAAAATGTTATGAAAAATATTGGATGGAAGGCATGACAAAGAAAAAATTGTCAAAATTTGTAGTAACATTCAGGAAGCCAATCATGCAATGAAAAATGTCATTCAATGAAATAGCGATGGAGACCAAATTAATATAAGTGCCCTTCCTTGGTTATTAACGAAGCAACAAAGAAATGCTATAAAATAAGTCATACGAAAAATTCATTTTCCCACGGGATTTGCTGCGAACATAAACAATATAATAACAAAGAAAGGTGAATTTGGGTCAAGGATGAAAATGCATGATTGGCATACCTTTATTATTGGTATATTATATACACTTGTATAATGCATGCACTTTTTAGTGTATTATGTTTACTACTTTTGGAAAAATAATGAAAAGATCATTTTATAATTGTTGCAGTACGTTCTACCTCTATCTCTCCCAGACAATTTTGACAACAATGTATAGATCTTATAATTGCCATTTGTATTACTTGTTATGTAATATACTGTATATTTTTGTTAAATCTTGTTAATATATTTGTGCCTTGAATCACTTGTAGATGGTTGTCATCTAAAGAAATCCATAAAGAAGATACAAATTATTGGACGAGAAAAATTCCTCATCTAATGTGTGAAATGCAAAAGTGTCTACCTTCGACATTTTTCAATGCATAAGAACACTACCTCATACACTAGGTTGAGGAGATTGAATTGTGTGGACTTGTACACACAAGGTCAATGTGGATGGTAGAGAGGTACTTGAAATTTTTGAAGGCTTTGGTTAGACAAAGCGCACATCTTGAGGGTTCTATGGTGGAGGGATATATGGTATATCAGACCATGGTGTACATTAGTGAATATCTTCCTAAATTTGCAACAAAGATCCATGTAGATCGCATTTGGGATCCCAACTCCATTAACAAATTCGAAGGGGAGTACTTGATGGGGAAAAGTAGATTGAGGAAAGTGAGAGGTAATTATAAAATGGTCATGGAGATTAATTGGAATACATTTTACATATGGTTTTTATGTACATTATACTTATTTAATTATTAATCTTCAATATGCATCAATTATAAATTAAGGTCATATACCGTGGTATTTAACTAATTATATGTCGTTTGTGAATTTCAATTTTTTTTTATACAGTTGGCCGAGAGTGGAATGCACTTCATTTGTATGTCGCAAACAATCTTGATTGGATGATGGTATGGATTGAACAATGTCAACAATTTGGTCTCTCATTAACATGGGAAGGTGTGGCTTCATTGGTTAAAGAAGCTCATCGTAATGGAGATTCCAATGTTACACAAAGGGAAATTGATTTAACATATGGTTTAAAAGATAAACATGTATGTATAAATATATTAATCACCCATATTATTTAATTATTTTCAATTATATTGATGTATAAATATGTTGAGATTGTTTTCTTTGCATACATTCGGCCAAGAATAAATATGTTTATCAACTGACAATATTGCAATAATTTTTACATGTTTGATATATTGCAGGTGAAACACCACAAGGCTATGTGGTGCAATGGTCGTAAATTTTGAATCAAAAAGTTGGATGACACAAAGAAAACTTATGATTTTGGTATAACTGCAGTCTTTCAGGTGACTAATGTTTCATCTAGAAGCGACATACATCCACAAGTCTTAAAAAATTGATACTATGAGATTTTGGATCATATACTTGAGTGTGACTTTAAGTCCTTCAGATTAATTTTGTTCATCGTCCTATGGTACAGACTACGATTGAATGAAAATGATCTCGAGAGAACTGTTATTGAACATGATAATGGATTTACCATGGTTAATACAAGGTCGATCGAGCGAGCTGGAAATGAGCCCTATGTTTTTCCAAGCCAATGTGAGTAGGTATTTTACTTAGAGGTTCCAGCTAAACCGGGTTGGTCATTTGTTGTTAGACATGATCCAAGAGGAAGGCTGGTAAAGTATAATGTGGTGGAAGAAGAAGATACCGAAGATGTAGAAGATGATCAAGATCAACAGTGAGTTGATGATGTCCCTAATGAAGATGTCGAAGAGGAGAAACTAGATCATGATGATGTAGGAGTTAATGTTCATGAAGATGATATCCGTGTGGATGATGACATTATAAAAATTGATATCAATGATGATGATGGTGATATGACCAATCCTTACAATGTCGAATTTGGATCGGATGATGCAAACAAAGAGTTGGATGAAGAAGATCAATGACATTGAAATGTATGAGTTATGCGATTATATTATCTATTTGATATTAATTTATTGATAGAATTATATTTGACTTATGTGGTTACGTAATTAATTCATGATGTTTTTAATTTTTATGCCATTACACAATTAATTTAATGATGTACTTTTTAATGTTTGAAAGGTCAAAAAATTAAAACATTTCAATAGTGATGTTAACAACCTTGAAATTAGTGTGTTTTATGTTTCATGTGATCATAAAAGATTAAAAAGTGAGTTGTAGAGGTGGTTGTTCAGTGGTTGAGGTGTAAAGGCCTTTAAAAGGCATAAAGTGATCATTGTAATGGTTGTTGATGGTTGAGGATTTAAAATACAAGCTCTTGACATTCAAAAATCTGTGTTTTTCTTCAAAATTTATGTATTTTTCCTATTATGCAGCACTGTACGGTCACATGCAGCCATATTTTGATGTGAAATCAATTCCATGTCGTGAATATATGTGTTAGCTTTGATTTGAATCTGATTTGAGGGCTTAAGGCATTGATTTGAGTTAGAAAGCTTCATTTCTTTGCATACAACCCGGTTACCCTATTTTTGAGGGTTTTGTAGTCCAAACATGATATAAAGGGGCTCTTACACTTTTTGTGATTACTGTAGCTTGTGTAAGAGGTCCCATGGATACTGTTGTAATTGTAGGATGCATGAATAGGGCGTAGGATGCATAAATATGTATGTATGTATGTATTTGTATTTTTAAATGTAAATGTAAATGCAATTATTGGATGCTCTCCTAGAACAATAAATGCAACATATCATTAAAGAAATCTATATTTATGTATATAAATGTGTATTTCTAAATGCAAGTGTAAATGCAAAGAGCATATGGTTTTGTAGTGTTATAGAGTGTACAATCAATTGTAGGAGAAGAAAGCATGGTAGAATGATTGAATCC
The DNA here is from genome assembly GCA_007258455.2 of Sequoia sempervirens. NCBI lineage: Eukaryota > Viridiplantae > Streptophyta > Pinopsida > Cupressales > Cupressaceae > Sequoia > Sequoia sempervirens. The sequence continues at coordinate 39,896 of VDFB02267173.1, forward strand.
AAATTAAAAAGGAGTTGGTGTGAACTTGGATTTTCTATGTTGAAGCATCAAATAATGCCTTGAGCATATTTGGATTAATTAAAAAAATTGCTTTGGTAGACTATAAAATTTCTAAACCAAGGAAAAAATGTAACAAATCTAAGTCAATCATCTTAAAATGCCTCACTAAGTATACTTCCAAATCATGAATCTACTTGGTGTAAGATCCCATAGTTATTCAATTATCAACATAGAGTATAAAACTCAAGAATTTCCTATCTACTATTTGAGTGTAGACTATAGGGTCATGAGGAATCCATATAAAACTAGAATTGATGAGAAACATTTTGATCTTTTCATACAAATCTCAAGGATCCTATTTCAATCTGCACAATGATTTTTCAATGTTCACACAGAGTTGGAGTTATCACTATTGATAAAATCTAGAGTTTAAAACATGTAAAATTATTCCTATAAGTCTCCATACAAGAAGGCACTTTTGACATCTATTTATGGACTTCAAATCTCTATGTTGCAACTAAGGAGAGTACAAGCCTGATGGAATTCATCTTAGCTATTAGAGAAAAAAGTGCCAGATATGTGTTAGCTTTGATTTGAATCTGATTTGAGGGCTTAAGGCATTGATTTGAGTTAGAAAGCTTCATTTCTTTGCATACAACCCAGTTACCCTGTGTTTGAGGGTTTTGTAGTCTAAACATGATATAAAGGGGCTCTTACACTTTTTGTGATTACTATAGCTTGTGTAAAAGGTCCCATGGATACTGTTGTAATTGTTAGATGCATGAATAGGGCGTAGGATGCATAAATATGTATGTATGTATGTATTTGTATTTTTAAATGTAAATGTAAATGTAAATGCAATTACTGGATGCTCTTCTAGAACAATAAATGCAACATATCATTAAAGAAATCTATATTTATGTATATAAATGTGTATTTCTAAATGCAAGTGTAAATGCAAAGAGAATATGGTTTTGTAGTGTTATAGATACAACATATCCATAAATTAATGTAATTGAAATTCTAAAGTCTTTAACACATAATATGAAATCAATCAAACTATTAAACTACATGAGAAATAAATGACAACAGTAAATGTATATATATGTGTATTTGTAAATGTAAGTGTAAAATAAATAAGAATAATGAAAATTATAAAAGAATACAAAGGGAGACCAGTGCCTTATTGGGTATATGGATTCTAATGAATATCTGCAAATGTGGATTTCAATAATGGCAATAATTCAAACTGTCAGGCACAAAAATTGTTTACAACTTGTGTAAACGTGCAAGTGAATAATTGACAAACTCTTCTTGAGATAGAATATAAATTCTAGTTATGTGATTCTTCTTATTAATCCAACTAACACTTCCCAATTGTTGTGATTGATTAAAATATTTTAATCCCTACTTGAGAGAACTGAATAACCAGATCACACATATATAGCAAATGTACAATGATAAACTGAGTATAAACTTGTTATATCAATTTAAAAAATAGAGAAGCATCAAAATGGAGGCAATCAAATAACTGCATAAATTTAACAAACAACTGATACCAAAATCTTAATCCATAACTTAGATATCTTCATTTACTCCATCAAAATACATGCATCTGAGTCTCTTTATATGAAGCATTTTTCTAGAATGCTATCTACTGAATATCTCCTAATGCCTATATCTGTTGCATTACTATGGAACATATATAAATACATCTTAACTTGGAAGGGACACGCCCCTTCACAAATGTTCTATTTTACTTAACTAATTAAAACAAGAGATTAGGCTCTATTTAGCCATAGATGAACATTTGATAAATGATCTAGATAATCCTGCCATTCATGAGTATCGACATCTCCTAATGCTTTCTTGGTCGATATCTCCACCTTTATCATCCTTTCGTTGTGCTCGCAGCTCTCGTCCAATGTCAAATCCTTCCCTGTAGCATTTTCCATAATTCCCTGCAACATCAATTCACATTCTTTGATCCACTTGGCTTTCTCTTTCAACTTTTCTCCATCTTCAAATAGTGTAGGTAGTCCCATATTCATAACATCAACTAGCCCCTTTGCATCTTATCGCAGTTCCTCATAATAGTCCCTATGTCTCTTTATAATTTGGTTACCCATACCAATGGCCACACTGTTAGGAACATCTCTTTCATTTAATTCTTGAAACTTTTCTTGAATCCTTCCATCAATTCTTTTGTGTTCCTGCCCTGTAACATGGTTCTTTGAATATGCTCCTGATAGCTTATTCAACCAAATCGTTAAGTTGGCCTACCTTTTTTTGATTATTGCAGTGAGTGTATCATATTTACCTTGTGAATCTCCAATTGAATTCTCCCAATGATCTTTTCCCTCATGTGAGCTTTCACAATGTGTTATTAATTTAGGAGGTCCCTACATTGTGACTCCTAGCATGTCCTTCAAATGATCATTTTCTCTCACGATCCTTTCATTATTCATTTTGTACATTTCCTTATCTTTTATCAATATTCGTATTTGGGCTTTATTCAGTTTTTTCACATTAATCCCAATGTATGCAGTCGCCATAGGATCTACCTCTCCAACCTTTAGAGTCATGACATGTCCAAATGCTTTCTCAGTATCAATCAACACTGACTTTCTATGAGGTGGATACAAGGCCCATATCATGAGTGATCCTTCATTCGGGTTATATTTGGATCCAACATATATTTTTGTCATCCCCTCCGGACTAAGCTTGTTTTTGGCACTATTATCCTTTAAGAAGCTATCAAACACCAATGTGGAATTCAAATCGAGCCCTGGAAAGATCATAACTCCAACATCCTCTAACATTTTCCTTCCTTTTTCGGGGGTCATATTAGCCATTTCTCTATCCACAATTAATTTCAAATTATTTAGTAGCTGCTCCTCATTGCTTGGTGTAATATTATCAACTGTTTCCCTTATCTCCTTGCCCTTTTGCTTATACAAGAAAGATCTGAATTATGAAGAATTCACAAATTCATTGTTTGCTACAAATGACCTATATGCCATCTGTTTGGTGTATGTATCTTGGCTCTCTTCAACACTTAGTTCTCTAGGAGGGAAGTTGTAATCTTGAGTTTTTAATCTAGAAATCCTACTGGGTAGGTCTCGTGGCATATGTTCTCCAGTTTCCTCATCTCTAGAAAAAGGGAACCCTGTATCCAACAACCCTTGTTTGTATTCCTCCACCACTCTCTCTGCTTCCTCTGCCTCCAAATTTCTAATCATGTCATCAAACTGATAAGGCACATGATCATATCGTCCAAAGTTTATCCTTTGTTTGGAAGAATTGATAAATCCCTCTAGATAAAAACCTTCTCTTGGTGGACCCTTATTCATATTATACTGCATTAATTTGTCAAGGATCAAATCATATCCTTCCTTTGCAAGCACAATAAAATCACCAAAGCATAGAGTACTAGGCATAAATGCGTATTTTTCAAATGAACCAAAATTCATGAAACTAGAAAAATCCATTTGTCTTACAATTTCCAAATATGCAATCCTATCTGGGACTGTTTTAAGCAAAATGAATGGAGAATCCTCAAAACCAAACACCCTTACCATAGTAGCATCTTCCAAGCAATACCAATCTCCCCAATTGTGATCAATTGGTCCATTAAAGTCCTTAGGTCTAAGGAAGCATTTTATTTCATCAGACAATGAGTGTGCACAAGGATGACTGTAGAATTCATATACTGGCTTTACAAAATATTCTTCAAAATATAGGAAACTGGAATTAGCAAACCTGCTATCCCAAATGGCAGTCCACAATTGAATGGGTAACAATTTCTCTCTTTATCAAACTGTGAAACCTTCAAATTTTTTGGCCAAATCCCTAACTCTTGTTTGAAGTACAATACTAGATGCATTAAAAGAGAATAATGCCTAAGGTGCAGAATATGGGATTTATTCTTGATTGCCACCAATGCTAAGTTGAGCTCCTTGGAGACAAATGAAGCATAGTCGAATAACCTAGAATTATCACATTGAATGTCACCTACAATTACCATGGGAACAATGGACATATACTCAGGAACTTCCATACCCAACACTTGTCCTACCGAGAAATAGGTATATCTCATATAGGGCTTGAATAAGTCCACATGGAATGGAGGCCCATCGCCATCATCAAGTGGGACAGTTTTACCATCTTTTTTAATTCTATGTAAGGGAAACCTCCAACCCTTGTAAGTGGTGTCTATTCTCCAAAACTCCTTTTCCAACTCTTCATTCACAATTTTCTCATTACACTACCCTTCCAACTTAAAAACCTCACATATTGAAGCCTCTGATATGTATACGAACGGTTTCCCAGATGGTCCGTATATGGCCTTAAGTTTTGAGTCATAGTGGGTGGCCAACAATTTTACCAGCTCTATATTGAAAAACACATTAGAGCAAACCATTTTTCCCAAATTTAGATGCCACGAATTACAAACTGGCTCAAAATGATCTCTTCATTGAAAGTGGAATCTAAACAATTCATAGCCTCTTATTGGGGTCCAAATATCTCCTATGTGCTTGCACCTATCGTCCAATTTATCCACTTCTTCCCTCAGTTGCACGGAGCGCCTACCTCTGAACCCAAAGCCAGGCAATTGGTCAATTAAATCCTGATTTAGCTTTCATTCAACACCCTCCAACTCAATTCCAGACTCAACTTTCTACTTCTTACTCTTAGGGTGACTGCTCTCACTTTGTTTTCTACCTTTCAACTTCCCCGAGCTGGTGCCTTCCATATTACTCACTTAAAATTGCAGAAATGAAAAATTTAAAATACAGAGGACTTATTGGTTTTGATTGAAGTCTTTCAACTGAAACAATTCTCTGGCCCTTTGTTTGTCTCCTCATTTCCTTTGTTACCAATTCACAATAATGTTCATTTTGCAACAATTTCCTTTCAATTTATGAAATTACTTGCAATTCATGGCACCATTAATGTTTTAACTCCAGGCATGAATGTAACAGATTTTCACATACCTTAATGTCACATCAAATGAACTGGTCGGCAAGACACCTTCAAACTTTGGTCGATCTATACATTAGGACCCAACCAACGTTCACTGAATACTCTGTTGATCGGGGTAACACTCTACACATCTAACCGATGTTAATATTTTTTCCGTATACATCGCCAAGAGTCACCCCAATAATAATTTTGGTTCATTTGTTTCTTCATCAACCTGACTTTTAGTATCACTACACATTCAATGGTTCCTCCGATGTTATAAGTCTCGCTGATAACTTTTCTTTTGGTCTTGAATATGTTGCCATAACTCCTGCAGATATCCTCCTATCGGTGTAACTTAGTGGGTCAGGTGAACATTCAAGATTTACACTGATGGCACATGTCTCGCTGATATATTCCCAGTGCTCTTGTCGGTGAAATAAATTATGGTCTCACCAATGAAACTTCATCGGTGAGACTCTTGGCCATGACCATCGAAGCCAACCCATCGGTGAGAGATCAATCATTGGAACGGGATAGAAAACTGATTTCGATAGTTCATGTCTTGCCGATGACTTCCGTCAGCAAGACAAATCCAATGTCACACCAATTTGACCTCTTCAAGAGTTTTAAATAGAACTACACATGTCATCATAGAGACTCTTGGCAATGACCACCGAAGCCAACCCATTGGTGAGAGATAAATCATCGGTACAGGATAGAAAACTCACTCCGATAGTTCATGTCTTGCCGATGACTTCCATCGGTAAGACAGATCCAATGCCACACCGATCTGACCTCCAAGTAGTTTTAAATAGACCTACACCATGTCATCATGGAGACTCTTGGCGATGACCACTGAAGCCAACCCATCGGTGAGAGATCAATCATCGACACAGGATAGAAAACTCACTCTGATAGTCCATGTCTTGCCGATGACTTCCATTAGAAAGATAGATCTGATGTCACACTGATGACTTGTCTTGCCGATAGATTCCCTTCATCAATGAGACCATAAGCCAATCTCCCCGATATGTCTTCTTTAGTAATCCTAGCTTTGAACACGAGCGTAGGTGTTCTTCAAATTTACCCACTGTCACATCAAATGTTCTATTGGAAAGACAATTCAAAATTTGGGTGATCATTTTATTTAGGCTTGACTAACGTTCATTAAACATTCTTTTGGTCAGGGAGACATTATGCCAATATCACATAATCTATCCATTTCATTCATATAAATGTCGCCAAGAGTCACCCCGACAACTATCTTGATCTATTTGTGTCTTCATCCACAAGACATGGTGTATCACTAAGACATTCAGTAATTTAACTGATGTTATAAGTCTCCCTGATGATTATTCCTTCAATCTCATGTCGCCAAGACTCCTTCCAATACAACTCCTTGTGCTTTGATCGGTGAGACAAGAGAGGTTTCTTTCCGATGGAACTTCATTGGTGAGACCTATATGCTCGGTATGACCTTTTCATTTCAGCCCGATGGAACTTGTCTTGCTGACGAAATCTTTATCGGTGAGACTGTGGACCGTGTCATCCCAATGTGTATCTTCTTATGTAATATGATTGGTGTGACATTTCTGTTCTTTCGCCGATATGTTGAAAATGAGAATATAATGATTTATGAATCAGAGAGACCTGCACAAATTCTTTTCTGATATGGGTTATTTGAATACCAGATTTTGGAGGTTTTTCATGATATCAAATGGTCAAGAATGATGTGATCATATGTGACTATGATGGATTATACTCAAGATAAGGTTTTCTTTAGGGAATCAATGAGTGCAAAATCATTGTAAAATTTGAAAACTCACTTGTACTTTCCCTTGAAGTATGTTTAATAACTCCAAAATGGGTGTCTAAAACCATCAAGGGTTTCTCTAGTGTTTTGGGAAAGTTTTGAGTTATTGGGAAAAAACTAGGTTTGCACTGTTACAAGGATTCAAGGAGTCAAAGTGTGAAATCTGACTTCTATTCTTTGTCAGGCTTTGAAAGTTGTTTGGATTTTTTAAATTGGTCATTCTAAAATTGTTGGAAGCCTCTTAAAGGTAGGTTGATAGGTTGGTTGAGTTGAACCTACTAGGTCTAAATCAGGTAGTTGTTATTGCTAAGGTGGATCACTCCTTTCTGCGAAGGCCATACACTTATGATTGGGTCAATTGTTCTTTTCTTTAGAAAATTCCTATTGCCTTTTTGATAGGTTATGATTTCATTAGATGGGTTATGAAGCACTTATTTCAAACAAATATCTTTATGAATGAAGCATATTGGCATGAAATTAAATATGATTTGTATTCCAATGTAAAAACTACAAAGAATGGAAATAATTCTGCCAACACAAACTATTATGTAGTAGTCAATTAAAATGAAAAAGATTACTCTATATTAGTTAGGATACACAACTAAGAAAATGATCTAAAGTGAATTATTTATCCTAGAGGAACTAAGTATATAGTATGCAAAGAAAATCAACAAACCCACAACTACCCCTATTTTGAAGGAGTTTAGTTTTCTCCCCTTCTTGATCTCGCTAATATTGTCTAATTATTTTAAAGAGACGAAGGGTCATAACACAACTTTATTCAACCTAGTAAATACTTGGTTAATGAAACTCGACAAAGCTAAACAAAACAATTGCTGCCACATTTGGCATTTCCCCATGTTGAATGAAGAGAGTGGGTGACAATAATCTACTCTTATAGTTTAATAAAACACTATTTTTATAACAACATTTAGAAAGATAAGTGTTACTTATAGCTAAAACACTATTATATTTTTACCAACATATACTATCGTATGCTTGCATGGCTTCTTAGTTAATATATGGGGAGATAGAGATAAATGGGGAGAGAAAGAGAGAGAGA
>VDFB02267173.1:47839-85661 GCA_007258455.2 Sequoia sempervirens
ATTTGAAGGTGAATCGATTTGCTCTTTATCACATTATATTAATGATTTTTATGGGATCGATTAATTTTTTTTGAATTCAATACTTGGTAATTCCTTTTCATATTCCATGATGACATGGGAGAATGCAGGTTAGGGAGGAGGTGATTTTCAATTGAGAAAAAGTGTGTAACAAGGAAAAGGCCAAAAAAGACTTTGGGAAAAGGCTGATACATCCTGGTCTGAATTTGGAAATTAATGTTTTCATTTTCATCTTCCAAGAAAATATTTGATTGAAAGCAAAGAGGAAATGAAAGGATAAAAAAATCCAAGTCTCTATCTGCAACAAGAGAGAGGGAATGTATGCACAAAAGACAAGATAGAGTGCACAAAAATGAGATAAAAAGATTAGGCCAATAGAGAGGAGAGAAATCGACTTAGTGAAAAGTTCGAGCCTTTGAAGGAGGGAAATGGTGGAGGGGGAAAATCCCTTAGAAGGATGGAAGCAGTGAGGAAAAAGCCAACCCAAAGTTTGAATTGAATATTTGAATGCACTAAAACAATGAAAGCAAAGCAAATTTAAAAGGAAGATATGGAAATTGGAATGCAAAACAGAGGAAGAGAGAGTGTGTAAAATAGAGGATCGATGAGTGAAAAGAGAGTGAGGGCACATGAAGGGCCTTAGTGTAATTTTTTTATTAAATATTTTTTGTAGACTTAAAAACATTTGTACTGTGTGATTTGTAATCCAAAATAATAGTCAATTTGTGATTTCGTTATGAGTTTTTGGTGTTGAGAAATTGAGAATTAAGGAAGGAAATGGGAATCTCTTGCATCATCCTAATATTAACCATTACCTTCCTTAAACCCTAACCTTAATGAAACCTTGATCCTAATTGAACTCAAACCCTAATTTGTAATGATATATTTTAGAAATAAGTGTAAAAATAAAAAAATATAATAGACCACTTTGAGGGGGTTACCTCCAATAATCATATAATATTATATGAATTCAATATTTAATGAAATAATCATATGAGAGAGTATTTTTCCTTATTTATTAGCTAAATTATGTAGAGACATACCCCTATATCCTAATTAAGAGGTATTAGTGTATTAACTAATATTTATATTAGGGTTAAACTTGCCACAAGTCCTTATCCTTATTATAATTAGAAATATATAATAAATACTTTGGAATATATCATATTAGGATCATAGCATTTCATTCCCCTTCAAAAAAGCATTGTGCTTAAAGCTTAGCAAATCTAAAATCTTTCATATGAATCGTTCATCATTCCATTTGCATCTTCATTTGGAAAATTCTTCCACTTGATTAGGAATTTTGAGGTGGCTCTATTTTGCAATCTAAGTTTGGGAATTCCATGAAGTTTTTGTAAATTTGTATGAATAATTTTTCCAAAATATTAGTATAAAATATATGAGAGAGTCCACAAAAATATGCATTCTTTATTAGTCTATCTACAACAAGCGAGATTACATCAATATTATTTGTCTTTGGTAACCCCATAATGAAGTCCATAAATATTTCTACCTAGTATTGTATTGGAATGCCTAATATTTGTAAGAGGCCTAGAGTCTTCATTATTTCCCTTTTATTTTGTTGGCATATCAAACATTCTACCACAAATTTTTGGATATTTACTTTAACACCTTCCCAAAATATTTTTTTCTTTATAGGATGATAGGTATGAAAAAATCCTCTATAGTATATATTTATAGACCCAAAAATCCTCTCTTCTTGGTGTCCATCTTAACTCCTTTAAGTGATACCAAATGTCTTGAGTATTCTACTTGTTTCACCCTAAAGACACATTTGGATTATTTTGCATGGATTTCATTTTCTTTCAATTCATTAACAATAGAAATATGAAATTTATCTTTAAAAGTGATTTTGTTTAGCTTCTTGTAATGTGAGTAAATTCTCCATAGTGTTGGCTTTCAATTGTTTATCATGTTTGTCCTTGATGACAAAACTGGTTACATGGTTGAGGTTTGGTTTTCACAAAACTAGTTACATGGTTGAGGGTTGGTTTTCACATGACACATGTTTCATATGCAGTTACAGGTTTTTGGTTCAGTCTTTGATTGGTTCAGATACATGTTGATGTTGACATTTTATCATTTTGACAGGGCAGTTTTATGATCTTTGCATTTGAAGCATTGCATATTGTTTAAAAAGAAACATGTTTTAGGTACTTGTGTGGCTCGCGCAATTCACCTTTTCATGTCTTTGCTAAGGTTATTGGCATTTTCTTATAAGGAATTTGATTTCTTATTAGCATGTGGAATAAAGGTGGTTCTATTGAATCTTATTGCAATATATACTGTCAAACAAATTGACATTACACAAGTCATTTGAGAAAGTTATTCAAGAAAGGTTTTATTATTAAAAGTTTTTTTTTTAACATATTGAAAGTCATTTTGAACAAGGTGATTTGGTTTTATTTGGGCTCATATTAATAAGGTTTCGGGCTTTATCAAAGGAACATTAATGATGCTGGAGAATACATGAGGTATCGACATTTTGTTTGTTTGGCATTTTGATCACATTAAAACATATGACATTTGGGTATCATTGTGGTAATAATATCATTTTATGTGACTCTATGGTATCAGGTCTGTTGATAACAATCACATTTTATATGTGTTGACTAGTTGTTAGTTTCGACAACTACTTGTGACTGGATAAATGACACTGACAACCATCATGGACATTGACAACTCATTTGGGTTAATGATTTAATATTATTATGGTGTCGATGGTTTTGATAAAGTATTTGGCAGAAAATTATAAGGAATTATAATGTTTTGTCTAGATCTCAAATGATTATGTTGTTTTGAAAAGTCCTCTAAAACTCTTGAAGCTCGAATTAGGGTAAATGCATTATAGTTGTTTCAATTTTGAAGCCTTAGCCACCATGGTTATTCTGGTGGCCTGCAATGTCTTTTAGTTTTTTAGCCAGTATGTTGTGGATATGGAAGTTCAACTCATTGTATGAGCTCAGATGAAGATGGTTAGGCATATGGATGTTGGTCAAGGAAACAACAGTGAAAGACTAGAAACTATCAGCTGGACAGTTATGAAATCATTTGATAGGTTTTTGAGGTATTATTTCAAGTTGGTTTTTCACTGTAAACAAGTATTGCATTTCTATTACTTACGGGCTTTGAAACAATTGATTAAGCAGGTTTTCAGTGAATAAGATTGTTTTGGAAAATGCTATTGTTAAGATATTTTTTTGTTAAAGGGCTTAATCTTTGTTGATTGTGTTTAAACCCGTTAGGGTTTCTGGATGGCAATATTCGACTATAACTTAATGATTTCTTGGTGGTGATATTTGTAAATTTTTGTTGAAAGGGTTTGTTTTTGAAGAAGGATTATTTAGGGTTTTCCATTTAAACCCTAACCTGAGTTGGTTTACAGTTACACAAACTACTTTCAAAGGTTGTTATTCACAGTGTCTTTAAAAGATGGCTTTCAGGCATTTTTCTGGGTTACCTGAAAGAGGAATATGATGTTTCAAATATACTGTACAAAAGTTGTATTGCATTGAAAATATTTATATTGATACTCATATTATTATATTTAAGGAAGATTTTGTCATTCTCATGCAACATTCTTCAATGTTCTTATTGAATTTTTTTATAGTCTTCTATTGAAATTCTAGGACTGCATGTTGCACTTCTAGGGTTCTAATAGAATACTATAATTGTTTTTGCATTGTAAAGGAGTTGGTGCTCCCGTATCTTATGAAGTTGGTGCTTCTAAATTTTGTGGAGTTGGTGCTCTTGAACTTTGTGGAGTTGGTGCTCCTGAACTTTAAAGAGTCGGTGCTCTAAGTGAAAAAAAGAGAAAGATTTTTCAAGTGGTTTTTATTCCCCAAGAGGGTTTTCCACTTAGGACATATAATGTGTTATGTGATGGTTTTATGTGTGTGATTTCTCTTATCTATCTGTTTTTAATGTGTCATCAAATGCATTGAATGGATGTTAATCATTAGTCTTTTTGTTTTTGAAGAAGGATTATTTAGGGTTTTCCATTTAAACCCTAACCTGCGTTGGTTTACAGTTACACAAACTACTTTCAGAGGTTGTTATTCACAGTGTCTTTAAAAGATGTATTTCAAGCATTTTTTTGGGTTACCTAAAAGAGGAATATGATGTTTCAAATATACTGTACAGAAGTTGTATTGCATTGAAAATCTTTATATTGATACTCAGATTATTATATTTAAGGAAGATGTCATTCTCATACAACATTCTTCAATGTGCTTATTGAATTTTTTTATAGTCTTCTATTGAAATTCTAGGACTGCATATTGCACTTCTAGGGTTATGATAAAATACTGTAATTGTTTTTGCATTGTAAAGGAGTTGGTGCTCCTGTATCTTATGAAGTTGGTGCTTCTAAATTTTGTGGAGTTGGTGCTCCTGAACTTTAAAGAGTTGGTGCTCTAAGTGAATAAAGAGAAAGATTTTTCAAGTGGTTTTTATTCCCCAAGAGGGTTTTCCACTTAGGACATATAATGTGTTATGTGATGGTTTTATGTGTGTGATTTCTCTTATCTATCTATCTTTAATGTGTCATCAAATGCATTGAATGGATGTTAATCATTAGTCTTTCATATCTACCAATGTTTATGTCAAATTTCATGCATAAAAGGTTCTGATTTAAAGTGAGCTCTGATACATGTGAAAGTGTTAAGTTTCACCTTTGTTACTGTTATATGTTTAATTCACGGTTCATGCAAATATAATATTGTTCATGCACAAGTCAAATTTTTTCTTTGGACTGTCATTTGGTGTTTTGATTTAAAAGTGAAGTTTGCTTCATATACTTTCATTTGTCCTCTTGGTTCAAAAGCAAACATAAATTTTTGGACTTGAAATTTTTTGTGACTTTTATAAATCACTGATTCACCCCCCCCTCAATGATTTCAGTCTTCCAACACATGGATCATCCTATTTGTTAATATTTTATGTTGGGATTAACAATGCATTGTGGTATTAATTTAGTGTCATGATTGTGGATTCTTTAAATACTTGTTGATGGTGTTGAATAATCTCTTGAATTTTTTATTGATCTTGAGTTATCATATCTCGTGCTTCTATAAAATTTAAGTGTGCCCCTATATTATAAGAACCTTTATTGATTAATTTATCCATCCTATGGGAGTTAATGACTTCACTTAGTGGTGATTTTATTCCCCAAAGTTCATAATTTCTCTCATGTATCCCAAAAGCCATGGATAAGTCTTGAAAATTGAAAGATATTGTTCTTAATTTCTTAAGTAGAAATAAAATCTCTAACATGAAACCTATACACATTTTTTATAATTCCTTAGTTGACCTTTCTTAACCATAAGCTATAAAAACCACTATAAAGATTCTTCCTTATCTAGCTAATTCTAAAAAGATCATGGATTCTTTGGATGCTTCTAATGACTCTTCAACATGTTCATACATATTTATAAGATCTACCTATTTTGGGGATATACATTTACCAAACATATTAGATTTATTTGTAGAATCTCACATTTGGGATCTTGATAACATTATTCAATACATTATTCTCCTCTTTTATGAAAACTCTTGTAAAATTTCATTATCATGTATGAATATAATAGAGGTGCATATAAGCCCTCATTTTATTTATTCTCTTCTACATGTTTTCACGATGACACATCTTATATTTTATCTAAGCCTATTGACCCAATTTAGTCACATTTTAATCTAGGTATGAGAAACACAAACATTTTCCAAAGATATTTATCTTACCTCTATTCCTTCCACCTTAGGAGTGGGAATTTAATAGATGTGTAACATAAAGGTTCTTTCCTTTGAAATACATACATTATTTAATGTATGGAGGGGGTGGGCTATAGGAGTGAACTCCCAACACGATAGGATCAACTACTAGACAAAAATATATTCCACAAGAGAGAAATGACAAGAATATCTTGCCCTAATCAAGGATGCAATATTGCAAGATTGAATAAATCAAATGTATATATGATGCCTTGCTTATAAAGGCAAGGTTGCGAGATGGGCTTAGACAAGATCTTGACACATGTCTTAGGCTTGTACAATGAGAAAACTACCTTAAAATTATTAAATGACTTAGGACACACATATTAAATGTCATGATAAGATATAATAAGATCACACAAAATTTAAGAATTCTAGAAATATTCCTAATACCTAAGTAAAATTAACATGTAAATAGGATCCACCAATGAACTAGTTAGGTGAAACACTTATTTAGACCAACACCCCCTTAAGTGCAACTTAGGGAGAATATTATTATACAAATATGCAAAGACAAGAAGATTATTATGGGTCCCGACTACTAGGCCATGTTAGGAACTCATGTACAATGAAATCCCTCACAAACAAAAAAAAAGGAGAAAACCCAGTGAGACAAAAATCCTTTCCAAAAGAGAGAAAAGATACAAACAAGGATAATGTATGGAGGACTCAATGATACCCTCCAAGGACTACATCCATCATGAATATACAAGCAATGACCCCCACCATAAAAGGGAAAGAGAGAGACTATGTAGCTCCCCACAATGTGTAATCTCTTACAAAAATGGTGAGTGCTCGAAGATAAAACATGATCCAATGCCTACAAATAATATTTCTCCAAGATTAGGAAGAAGATAGACCAAGTACAAATGCAGGAATGCTTCCCATTCCTGATAGGAATTGGTAGGAAAAAGAATCCATATGTATGAAGATTGTGTCACTAAAATCTTCTCATGTGTTGCCAAGTTCTTAGTGGATGATGATGATGCTTGTTATAACAAAAATGTGCACCCTTACTAAGCTGATAAAATCACTCAACCACCTCATGAAACATGGAATGATTTCCCTGAGTGTGGGCTCAGATGATGGAGATCAACCTCTAGAAAGAGTTGGTTCCCTTGGTACTCATTTGTTCTAACCTATGTTAATGCTACTATTGATGAAAAGAGGTAGGAATATGATATAAAATGAATTTAACAATGAGGGTGATGCACCAAAATTTTGAAGATTAAGTGTTTAAACTCGTTTGCATATAATACTCAAGAAACGGTGGATTTTTTTATGTTACACAACCTTGCTATTCTACCTTATGTTTTGAGTAATTTTGCTAAAATATGACCTATCTTTGCTATTTTATGAGGAAAATAAGTCTATTTTCATAGCTAAATAAGTGTTTTCTAACTAGTAACCAGCATATAAAGAAAAATATATAGGTTTTTTAGGTGTTTTAAATGTGCACGATTTAAAGATTTTGATATAAAAACACAAGAAAAATGCATAAAACCGATAAAATATAGCATAACCAACATAATGATGGTGAAATGTTGCATTTTTATTAATAGAGATGCTCTCAGTATTACATATAGTCTAAAAATATCTTCATTCTTTGATTGAAAAAGCTTTGAAAAGTGAAATATTACAATATTTTCAATCTCAGGATTGAATTTTCCAAGTTACAAGACAAAGTATGATTAACAAAGAACTTTTTGCAAGTTACAATGCTTTAACCAAAATGCAAGAATTGAAAAATGATGAACCTAAGCATCCATTTTTCCTATCCCAACATGGGAGAGAATCCAGGACCTAAATTAAAGGAAACTGAATGTTTTTAACTTTCCTAGACATAGTGGGTTGGCCATCATTTGAGTGCTTAGGAGAGTCCTTTTCTTATTTTGGCTACTGAAAGGATCCTAGGTGGCATTGGTAAGAAGAATGTTGACCTTTTCAACTAATTTTTGTCTCATTTGTTTCTAAAGAGACTCCTATATGTTTTCCAATTGCTCCTATATCTCCTCAACCGTTCTTTACTTTATTAAATTGCCAAAGTCCAACTTCCACTACCTCCAAATTGCCTTAACTACCCCTTGCATGATGATAGGACATGTGAGAGAGTGACTTGAAGATAATTGAACCCCTTAAGAGAGTGTAGGAGAAATTTTAGGGGTTGAAGTTGTCAATTATTCCATTCATTTATGCCCCCTCTTACCATCATTCTTTCACCATGTTGGGTGAATATTTTGTAATTCCTTTACAAATTATAAAATAGGGATTTCAGCCACAACTATGATGAGAATGTTCTCTCCTCTCTGAAATGTGAGGCTCCCTTCTTACTGCTTATTGGAACAAAAAGTATACTATGCTAAACTAAAATTATTTACACTAGCTTTAACCATGTGGGGTGTGTTACATTCACCATTTTGTCTTCTTTCAGAAAATACATTTACAATGTTCCACGATAATATTTTGCAATGCTCTACACCTCTAAATATCAACCTAAGCAGTAATCACCAATATTCTTGATTAAACGTAAGAATAACCAAAGAGTACCAATATAACTAGATTAAAAGTAATTAGAAGACACAAATAAGCACAAAGTCTTCTTGCTGCCTTCTATGATAATTTTGTAGTAAAAAATGATGCAAGTTGTAGTATAAAGTCTATCAACCCACTTCACCAATAAATCCGCACACAAAGTGAATAACTCCAAGCACAAAGTCTTGATAATCTTCACCAAGAAACACTTACATCACACAATTTCAAGTAATCAATATAACTCAACGTTTATATAAAATATCTTGAACGTCCTTCCAATCACAAGAATGAATCACCACTTATCCAATTAACAATAAGAGAAATTAGCAAGAATGACATAAGAACATTCTCACTCATACAAATTTGATTAAAAATAAAGATTGAAATCAAAATTCACCTCCTTTTATTAACTATATTTGATCTTGTAATTCAAACAAAAAGTTTCAAAGTTGAGTCACAATTCTGGTAGCACTTCGTTGCATAAGATTAAAAGGTCCCAATTACAAATGAGTTCTCTCATATTTATAGAGGAGAGCAAAAGAGTTAATCTAGGAAAGAAATAACTTCTTTGATTTATTCACCATTGGAGTCTAAAATTATTAGAGGACTTCTCTGGCTTTACATGTATTTATAATTTTGAAAAATACATGTAAATTGTCATGAACTAATTACAAAAGTTTGATAGATACTAAAAAATTTACAAAGGCAGAATCGACCTTCTCCAATGTCCTTCATCAGGAAATCAACATGCCTCTTCGAGATCACTTGCACTTCATCATTATCTAGCCCTGAGGTATGTTTGGTAATGGTAAGAACTCTTAGGATTGAATCCTTTACCATATCGCAAGCTTCATCATGCCTTCCCAAAAACACTCTCAGCTTCTCCAAAGTCAACTGAAAATCCAACAACTTTTCCATTGCAACCATTGAAAAGGCTTGGTCTTCAAATTCCCTTTGGACCATGTTGGTGAACTCTTGGAAAATTGCATTAGAGGAAAGAAAATTTTGGTTGTCATTAAGCACTTTACAAGGAAGTTCCTCAATCCTATTAACAAGGTTCAAATCGTGATCCTCATTGACCTCTCGACCACTTTGCAAGTCTTCAATCAAATCCTTGATGACATGCTCTTTATGTATCATGGCTTTTTTCACCTCTAAAAACTTCTCCCTATTGGGAATGATCCCAACTTCCACCCATGTCTCTATCTTGAGCTCTTTCATTTTCAGCCAATCTTGCAACCTGTTCTTTATTTCTCCCTTTTCCTAAATGAAAGATTCTACAGTTTTATCTAATTTGGACTTTATCTCTTCCATTTTCTCCATCTTTTCCACATATGATCTTAGGAGCTTGGTATCTTGTGCTACCATTTAGTCAAGAAAATCACCAACCACTCTACCTATGGTGTACACCTTCTCCACCCTTTGAATTATAGGATCTTCAATGCCAACTACCATTGCCACAGGTTCAACAGACTCAGAAGATTGGGTAATCTTCTATAGTACAACTATCACTTGTTCTATCTTTTCTTTGTAATGATCCTTTGCCTTCTTCTCCTTGTCAAACCTCTCTATGAGAGAATTTAAGGTAGATTGAACATCTGTATTTGCATTCTCATGAGTAACCTTTCCCTGCTCAACTCTTGTGATGGACTAGTATGTGATATCTACCTTTTCTAAGGACTTGTAAGGGGGAGGGTGAGCTGCCTATGCATACCTATTACCTTCTTTATCAACCAAAAACCTTGAGAGAGTCTTTGCCTTCTTCTTTGTTTTTGTTTTCACTGATGTAAGCTACGTGAAGTCGATGTCATCTAGGTATACAAGTTCTTTATTTCTCTTTGGTGTTTGTGAAGAGAACCAAGGTGGAAGGGGTGAATTCTCTTTTGGATTTACAACCATAATTGGATTTGATACTGCTACATCAACAAAATTAGTTGTTACAATAGGAAAGGTGTTTGTCAAAACAACATTAGGAATCTCCACATTTGTCACTTGTACTGACTCAAACATGTATTTCTCTAAGTTAGACTGAGATGTAATGCCAAAGGATGGTGAGGTTAGACTAGGAAAAGAAATTTGTGATCCAGAAATATTTTCCAAACCTTGTTTGGGACTTTCAAAAGAAGACCTTATGGAAGGTGATGAATGTACAGATTGGACTATTATAGTAGGAGGCATATTGACTGTAACTATAGGGGTAATAGTAGAAGTAGGAATATTACAAATAGGTGAAGATGTGAAAGGAGGAGTAGATACAACAATGGAAATAGGAAAAGAGAAAACAAGTGGTTCTTTAGGAATGTTCTCATGGGGAGATACTCGCTCTTCCTCATGTTGGCCTTTTGCTCCTTGCCTTTCCTCCTGGATAGACTCTTCTTTTCCTTCAGTAGATGATACTTGTGTGGTTGTTTTGCTTTTCTTCTTATTAAAATTGATCTTGGGTTTTGAAGGCCTACTAGAACTAGGAGCATTGCTCTTATTCTTTGTCTTTAACTCTGACTTTTTCCTTATAGGATCTTGTGTTTCTTCCTCCAATCCGGTAAGAAATTGTTTCAATTGAATTCCCCTTTCTAGTAACCAAACATTGGTGTTAGAAAGAATAAGCTCAAACCTTTCTCTAATTGAAGTTACCTCTTTTCTAGACCACTGAATAGAAGGAAGAGGAGATCTCACATTTTTTTTTGTACATAGGTTGGATCTAAGATATTACCATCATCTTTTGTGCCTTCAAGAATATCAACCAAGTATAGCTCCTCAATATGTTGCAATGTTAGTCTGCAGTAATCCATCTTTTTGATTTCCTCCTCTATCTTGATATCAACCCATACGTCTTCAATTCGATGCACATGTGAATAAGTTTTCTTGATTCGATCCTTCATACCTCAGTAATCAAAATCAAGTCTTCTCTTGTGAATTTTCAATGTTACATATTGCATTTTTGGATCAATTTCCTTGGCCTTAGGAGAGGTCTGGATAGAGTACCTACCAATCACCAAGGGGAATTTGAAACCTGGCTTGTGGGATTCTATCTACTTACTATGCACCTCAATTATTTTCCTACACAACAACAAAACAATCTTGTCATTTTGGTAGCAAGGAAGTATGTAGGGATAACTAGTAAAACAACCAACCCTTCGATATGTAAAGGTGGGAAATTGAAGATACAAACATCCATACTTATTGACAACCTCCCAAGCCTCATCTGACACTCTCTTATTTCCTAACTCTAGATCGAAAGCACACAAGAATGGAGCAAAAAATGCATCATTCATCCTTCAGAAATGGTGAATGTTTCCATTTAGAGTAATTTGTGGAAATTATTTATGCAACTGAATCACTTTCCCATCTCCTTCTGTTGTCAAACTAGCTAAGTTCCTCATGGCTGTAGCAACATACACTAAGTAGGATTTCATGTAGAATTTTGATGTAGTATGCACCTTGGTCAATTGAGCATGAATGGAATCACTAATTTTTTTACCCCAAAAGATCTGTTGCTTCCCCCTCATTATTATCTTGATGTGGAGATACATCCAATATTCAAATGTAGATGAGGTAGGTAAACCTTGCACTCTATTGAGAAGAGTGATTAGATCGTTTACCTCCTCAATGAAATCACTGCGAGGGAAACTCTTGGGCCACCTAGAAATTTTTGACCAAGGCGTCTTCAACCATTTAATGTTAATTTCCCATTTAGAAGTGTTTGGGTCCTTATCATACACTTGTTGTGCATAGTCCCTATTGATATTTGTGTAGGAATCAATTTCAGGACATAAGAAAGCCTTATCAAGAAATTTACATCTAGTCTCATGACTATGTTTCCATTGGCATCTGTAACACTTATTTCATTCTTGTACTAATGTGATGCCACCTAAAGAATGAATTCTAAATTTTGAGTAGCTAAAGGGAATGCAACTACCATGTGAATATTACTCTTAACAATCTATCTCATGCCACCACTTAATGGCTGCTTCCTTGTTCTATCTAGAAACTTAGAAATTTACACATGCCCGATTTCTGTGTCCTTAATATCATCAACATTTGATGAAACCACTATATATAGAAACACACCTTGATACTTACATTTCATGGCTTTTCCTTTGCTAGGTGATTGGTGCAGGGGTACCATGTCAATTTTTGTAAATAAGGTCTTATGTTTGGGTTTAGGTGTTTTGTGTCTAAGTGTGATGTAATAAGGTCATAATAGACCATTCTCCTTGTAGTAAGTCATTTTGAGTTGGTTAGAGTTGAAGTTGTTAAGTTTTGGGTAAATGTTGTCAATGTTGCTTTAGCAACTTTTACAAATTTTGTCATGTTTGGAAGACCAACGGTCAAGTAGTTCAAAAATCATTTAGAACCAATGAGTCTTGATGGGACAAGTTTAAATAGGCTTTAAAAACTTGATGGAAAGGTTCTATTGGATATTTTGGGTGTTGAGCAATAAAGAGACTTCATTTTCTACAATTTTCCTATGTAATTTGCTGCTATAGGCTACAATACAGTTCCGTACTGAGTGCTTTTATTCTAAAATTCATTAAATCTTATGGTGGCATGAACTAAGAGAGTTTTGGATTTTATTTGATTTGATTTCATCAAGGTAGAAGAATTCTAGAAGCATTTTTCTAAAAACGGTATGGGAAACCCTATTTGAGGGTTTGAGTGCATAAAATGGACTAATAAGCCATTCCACCTAGTGAAACTTGTTCTAACTTGGTGGAATGGCTCATTTAGATGTAGGTTTTGTGTTTATGTATTTTTTAGGGGTAGAGAAGGTAGTTTGTTGAAATTAAGGTGATGCCCTAGTGGTTTTTAGTCATGTTTTGAGCCAAGAATGGTGGCTAAGAATGGAAGTTTGATGAAAAGGTATTGGTAGAGAGTGTGAGTTGGTTTGGAGAGCATGTTAAGACCATATGAGATGTTTTTAGGGTGTTGGTAAGGTGGAACAAGGCTGGGAGTTTAGAGTTTGAATAAACCCTCTTGTAGGCAAGCCTACAATGGCCTAAGTAAGGGTTTAGTGGTTTGGTGCATTTGTAGGAGTTTAAATTGATAGAAGTTGTTAATTTGGACCTTAGAAAATCTAGTTGAGGTTAAGGAATGAATAGTTTTGATTGGGAAGGTGTCTAGTTTGGATTTGCTTTGAGAAACAAGGCTAATTAAGCCTCACTTCAACATAGCAACAATTTTTAGAGGGTATTGTTTTGAAACAACCCCATCTCCTTTTTGGATATGTTAAAATAGAGGATAATGGGTATCTAAAATGATGAGTGGATTGTGGGTTTTCAATTTCTTTTGAAAGTTGTAGTCAAAAAACACCATTTGGAATGCTACAAGGAAAATAGGAAGGAATTGTGAAACATTTCCAAGTTAGGGTTTTAAGGGCTAAAGGATTGTTTGAAATAGTTTGAATTATGATTGTTAGACAAAATCCTCCCTGCTCTGCATCAAGTGGTATTAGAGCATAGGTTTTTGTCTTTTGGAAGGAGAAAGATTATAGTTTGAAGAATTGAAAAGTTGCAATTTGAAGGATCAAGATGCCTCCTAGAGGAAGTGGAGCCCTTGGTAGGGAAATAAGGTTGTTAAAGAAATCACAAGAAGCAATGTTAGCTAGATTTTCAACATTAGAGACAAAACAAAGAAGAGGAAAGGCCACTAAAGAGGAAAGTGATCGAGAGGAAGAGGGTGAGGATGAAAACCCTCCAAGAAGAGTCCAAGGTGATGATGAGTTGAAACCTGATGAGAGAAGGATGGTGAAGATGTTGAAGGCTGTTAGAGGAGATGCTTC
The DNA here is from genome assembly GCA_007258455.2 of Sequoia sempervirens. Lineage (NCBI taxonomy): Eukaryota > Viridiplantae > Streptophyta > Pinopsida > Cupressales > Cupressaceae > Sequoia > Sequoia sempervirens. The sequence continues at coordinate 61,959 of VDFB02267173.1, forward strand.
TGGTGAGAAAATAGATTTGCCAATATATAGTGGAAATTTGGATGCAAAAGAAGTACTAGATTGGATTGATACAATGGACAATTACTTTGAATACAAGGAGATTGCCGAAGAACAAAAGGTAAAGTTTGCTAAGACTAAGTTGAAAGGCCCTGCTCTAACATGGTGGAACTATGTGCAAGAGGAAAGAGTGAAAAAAAGAAAAAGAAAATCAGTTCATGGGATAGGATGGTGTCAAAGATTAAGAGCCAATTATTGCCAAGTGATCATGCAATACAAACTTTCAAGAAGTTACAAAACTTAAAGCAGAAGGAAAAGGATGCCATGGACTACACTGAAGAATTTCACAAATTAATTATTAGAGTTGTTCATGTTGAAGATGAAAATGAAAAGATAGCAAGGTATATGAATGACTTGAGATTCCAAATTCAGGATGAATTGAGTCTTGCTACTCCTAGGACGGTTAAAGAATGTTTTCAATTGGCTGCTAGGAAATAAGAGAAGTGAAAAAGAAGGAAAGAAAGAAAATGAAGAGGCAGAGGCAACACTAGTAGAGGAAGAGGTTCAAGGTAGTCCTATGAAGACCAAGAAGATGCAAGTAAAAGTAAAGACCAAGTTGCTAATCAAAGAGGTGGATTTAGAGGCTTTAAAGGAAGATTTGGTGGATAAGGTAGAGGTTCAAGCACATTTTCAAGAAGATGTTATCATTGTAATTAGTTTGTCCATCAAGCATGGAAGTGTCTAGAGAAACAAGCTTCTACTTCAACTGGTGGTGATAAAAGAGTTCAGTTGGTGCAAGAGGAAGATTGTGAAAGTGTTAACTCACCTAATCAGCTTGTTGCTCCAAAAGTTGGGGAATCCTTAATGGTTATAAGAAAACTCCACAAAGCATCCAAGGAGAAGGAGCCAACACAAAGGAGAACACTATTCAGGACAACTTGCAAATGTAATGGAAAGATATGTAAAGTTGTAATAGACTCTGGAAGTACTGATAACATGGTGTCCATAGAAATGGTTGATAAATTTAAGTTGGAAAAGATACCTCATGAAACACCTTATAAAGTGTCTTGGTTGAATGAAAGTCAATCTATTTTAGTGAATGAGCAAGCTTGGGTTGAGTTTAATATTGGTGGATATAAGTACAAAATTCTTTGTGATGTGTTGCCTATGGATGTGTGCCACTTGTTGCTAGGAAGACCATGGCAGTTTGATAGACATGCAATAAATGATGGTAGAAACAATAATTATGATATTGAAAAGGATGGAAAGTCTTTCACTTTGAATCCATTAGTAGAAGATGAGAAAGGACAAGGTAAGGCAACAAAGGTGATAATGTTAGGGAGAAAGGAATTCATCATAGTAGAGAAAGGAGAAAACATGACACTTGCAGTCACTTCCAAGCATGAAGATGCTAAAACATCAGATTTGAAGGATGATTCAATTTTGATGGGAAAAGATGATGATTTTGTGTCAAAACCTGATATGGAGAAGGTCAAGGATGAATTGATTGTGGGAATGCGAGATTGGTTGGAGAAGCATGTTGAGGGGATGATCAAAAGAGTGTTTTTTTCACTGTTTTTCAAAGAGGAAAATAACCATTCAAGGTTTGGTAAATTTGAGGTTGGTAAGCCTGATGTTAGTTCTTTCATATTAGAGGTCTGCAAATCTGATCAAGGAATAGTTGTAGGTGCACCACAATAGGTGGAAAAGGTGAAAGGTAAAGGTAAAGATATGGAAGGTGAGTTACAAAGAAATGTGGCCAAATTTGAGTACACAAGGAGAGTAAAGAGAAAGGAAATGATTTTCAAGGTACAAGGAGGTGTGGGAGCAGATAAAGAAACCACTTTGACAACATTTCCAGGTGTAGCACAAAGGAAGGATCACACATCAAGTGAAGAGCAACATTTCCAAGGAAAGAACTAGTCAAAAGCAAGAGACAATGCAAATCTTTAGTACCTAACTCATTGGAAAGGATTACCAGGTGAAAAGGAATTTGGAGACCAAATAAATGATGTTCTCAAGTATAACTTTGTGTTGCAACATGGTACTCAAGGGACTTGAGTTATTTTTTTGTTTGGGTGTATGGTGCAGGGGCACCATGTCAATTTTTGTAAATAAGGTCTTATGTTTGGTTTTAGGTGTTTAGTGTCTAAGTTTGATGTAATAAGGTCATAATAGACCATTCTCCTTGTATTAAGTCATTTTGAGTCGGTTAGAGTTGAATTTGTTAAGTTTTGGGTAAATGTTGTCAATGTTGCTTTAGCAACTTTTACAAATTTTGTCATTTTTGGAAGACCAACGGTCAAGTAGTTCAAAAATAAGTTGGAACCGATTAGTCTTGATGGGACAAGTTTAAATAGGCTTTGAAAACTTGATGGCAGGGTTTTGTTGGAGATTTTGGGTGTTGAGCAATAAAGAGACTTCATTTTCTACAATTTTCTTATGTAATTTGTTACTACAGGCTACAATACGGTTCAGTATTGAGTGATTTGTTTCTCAAATGCATTGAATATTATAGTGGCATGAACTAAGAGAGTTTTGGATTTTTTTTGACTTGATTTAATCAAGGTAGAAGAATTCTAGAAGTGTTTTTTTGAAAACGGTCTAGGAAACCCTATTTGAGGGTTTGAGTGCATAAAATGGACTAATAAGCCATTCCACCTAGTGAAACTTGTTCTAACTTGGTGGAATGGATCCTTTAGATGTATTTTTTGTGTTTACGTGTTTTACAGGGGCAAGGAAGGCAGTTTGTTGAAATTAAGGTGATGCCCTAGTGGTTTTCAGTCATGTTTTGAGCCAAGAATGGTGGCTAAGAATGAAAGTTTGATGAAAAGGTATTGGTAGAGAGTGGGAGTTGATTTGGAGAGAATTATCAGACCATATGAGATGTGTTTATGGTGTTGGTAAGGTGGAACAAGGTTGGGAGCTTAGAGTTTCAATAAACCCTCTTGTAGGAAAGCCTACAATGGCCTAAGTAAGGGTTTAGTGGTTTGGTGCATTTGTAGGAGTTTCAATTGCTAAAATTTATTGATTTGGACATTAGGAAATTTGGTTGAGGTCAGGGAATGAATAATTTTGATTGGGAAGGTGTCTGGTTTGGAGTTGCTTTGAGAAATAGGGCTAATAGAGCCTCACTTTAGTGTAGTAGCAATTTTTAGAGGGTATTATTTTGAAACAACCCCATCTCCTTTTTGGATATGTTATAATAGAGGATAATGGGTATCTAAAATGATGAGTGGCTTGTGTGGTTTCAATTTATTTTGAAAGTTGTGGTCAAAAAACACTGTTTGGAATGTTACAAGGAAAATAGGAAGGAATTGTGAAACATTGCCAAGTTAGGGTTTTAAGGGCTGAAGGATTGTTTGAAATAGTTTGAATTATGATTGTTAGAAAAACTCCTCCCTGCTTTGCATCAAGTGGTATTAGAGCATAGGTTTCGGTCTTTTGGGAGGAGAAAGGTTGCAGTTTGAAGAAATGAAAAGTTGCAGTTTGAATGTTCAAGATGCCTCCTAAAGGAAGTGGAGCCCTTGGTAGGGAAATAAGGCTGTTAAAGGAATCACAAGGAGCACTGTTAGCTAGATTTGCAACATTAGAGACAAAACAAAGAAGAGGAAAGGCCACTAAAGAGGAAAGTGATCGAGAGGAAGAGGAAGAGGGTGAGGATGAAAACCCTCCAAGAAGAGTCCAAGGTGATGATGAGTTGAACCCTGATGAGAGAAGGATGGTGAAGATGTTGAAGGCTGTTAGAGGAGATGCTTCTGGTGAGAAAATATATTTGCCAATGTATAGTGGAAATTTGGATGCAAAAGAAGTACTAGATTGGATTGATACAATGGACAATTACTTTGAATACAAGGAGATTGCCGAAGAACAAAAGGTAAAGTTTGCTAAGACTAAGTTGAAAGGCCCTGCTCTAACATGGTGGAACTATGTGCAAGAGGAAATAGTTTAGTGGTTTGGTGCATTTGTAGAAGTTTCAATTGCTAAAAGTTGTTGATTTGGACCTTAAGAAATCTGGTTGAGGTCAGGGAATGAAGAATTTTGATTGGGAAGGTGTTTGGTTTTGATTTGCTTTGAGAAATAGGGCTAATTGAGCCTCACTTCAACGTAGCATCAATTTTTAGAGGGTATTGTTATGAAAAAACCCCATCTCCTTTTTGGATATCTTAAAGTAGAGGATAATAGGTATCTAAAATGATGAGTGGCTTGTGGGTTTTCAATTGCTTTTGAAAGTTGTGGTCATAAAACACCATTTGGAATGCTACAAGGAAAATAGGAAGGAATTGTGAAACATTGCCAAGTCAGGGTTTTAAGGGCTGAAGGATTGTTTGAAATAGTTTGAATTGTGATTGTTAGACAAAATCCTCCCTGCTCTACATCAATGATGGATCTATCATTATAGAGATATAGGCAACTGATCAGGTTCTTGGAGGAAGGCAAGCATGAAATTCACAAAGTGCGTGCACAAGAAAATGCATGACAAATTTTAACATTTTGGCAATATTAGAAAAATTGGCATATGGAAAATTGTAGTGAGGGGAAAAAATAGAATGATTGTGCATGTACCAGGGCTTGAGTGTGATGGGTGCAAAAAAGGGGTGTAGGTGATCAACTTGGCAAAAGGAAAAATTTCCTAGTGTTAGTAAAATTTTGGCAAAAATGTGCAAGGTCATTGAAAATCAACATCTATGCAAGTGAAAATGAAAGCTTTGATGTTCGGGCACTGAGAAATAGCGATACTGTAGGTTATGCATAAAGTTGCAAAATGGTTGTAAAGTCATTAAATTTTAACGACATTACATTTGGAAGCTCATTTGATTTTTGTTAAGTAAGAGAAATTCTCTAAATTTGCAAGTGGGTAAGAATCATTCCCTTTGTAATGTTATGTCGATAAAGTTTGCTGACTATACAAATGAAATGGGTTGGACTTTTCTTTGTCCATGCAGTGAAAATCACCACAGTTTCAAGGAAAAAAAAGTTAAGGATAATACAGGATTGAGGAAAAACCCTGACCTTGCATTTTAGATAAAACATGTTACACGTGTATCATCGACAAAAATCATTGATTATACATGTGTTCAAACTTGGGAAAAATTGTGTCTTGTTTTGTTGGGGTTTTTCACTGATTCTCCATGGAAAACGAAGATTGAAATAACCCTTTGTTCAGTTGAGGAAAAACACCAATTACACATGAGATGAGTAGATCATATGTTAAGGGGGAAAAAAAATCCCAACATTACATGATTCAAAACAAACAACTTTGTTTGCATTGAAGAGTGTTTTTACCGATTCTCCATGGCAGTTTAGGTATACACACATGTCTATGCAGTGAATTATGTCAATACGACACTTGATTATGTCATTCACAAGAAGCTTAAACAATAGTTCAATATAATTTCTTGTGTGCATAGGCAAATTTTCCCGTTGGTACAAGATAAGGAAACACTGGTTTAACGGGTTTGACAAGTCAAGATGTATATGCAAACGCGAGAATAAATACCCATGATGCACACAAGGAACATGGCACCTAAAACTAGTGAAACATGTGGTAGATCTCATCAAACAAGAAGACACTCAAAATGGAACCAAAAACCCTAAAGGTACGAGCAAACTCATGGATAACGAGCAATAATGTAGCTAGGGTTTACAAAGAAAATAAAACTTGAAAGAAAAATTAGTATACAATAACCATGAATCTTTTAAGAAAAAAAAAAACAATTTAATAACACAATGAAACACTAATCTAAAGCAAAACCCTAGTAAAAAAAAAAAAAAACTAGACAACTTATTAAAATTAAAAGGCAAGCTGAAACTACATACCTGAAAAGAAATGATGGAAACCCTAGCTGGATGGGTGAAAAATCCGCACAAAACCTCAAATGCATTTGAACAAACCAACTCCAAAGAATCATAGAGAGCAATAAGGAACAATGACAAAATCATAATGAGAAACAAATGAACTTGAAACCGATTTAAAACCAATTTTAAATGTCATTAAATTGACATTAATGACACTCATGTGAGGCCAAAATTGCAAGAGTGGGAAATCATAACGCTGATGCAAATTGAAATTTGGTGAGTAACTTGCAAGGTCACTGAAAAACAATGACCATGCAACCTTTTTAATTTTTCAACTTGACTTGTAGGGGCACTAAAATTCAACACTCCTACAAGTGTAAAAAAATAAAAATATATTCTAACTCCCAATAACCGAATTTTCAACTTTGCACCAAAAGGTGAATTTTAACGAAACAAAAAAGGTTAAACGCTTAGAATGAATTTTTGAGGCTAGGGACAATGCATGAGGTCTAATGCAATTTTCCTTGTTTTGCGTGCTTAGAGTCTATGAGCTATAAAATAAACAAGTTTTGTAGGGGTTATCCGATGAATTGAGCACAACTGAATTTGAGGATAACAGTTGGCTCTAACTGGGGAGCTTCATTTGATCACTCTTTGAAACGATCGAAAGGAGAAGAATTCAAGTCTATAAGTGCCTTCATCCATCCATTGGGTGTAGAGTTAGGCAACCAAACAAAAAGACACAAAAATACTTAAAAAGAAAATGACACAAAAACTATACAAGTATTTACAAAACTCATCTGCCACCTCACTGAGTGAAGTGCTTCAGATGTTGTCTGCTATGTGGTAGTGAAAATGGAGTGCCATCTTGGTATGCAAGAAATAAATTTTTTTCACCAAAAAGTTGGTGAATCTTAAATGGACCTCTCCACAGTGAGTAAAACTTCTAGTGCATACCTTTGGGATCTCTTCTCTTATCCCACAAGAGAACTACATCTCCAACTTGAAAATATCGAGACTTTGCTTTCTTGTTGAAAAGATTCTTCACTTGATCTTGGTGTTCTGTAATATGGTTCACCACTTAAACATGCTTCTCCTCCAACTTGGTGAGGTACATGATACACTTGTTGACTAAACTATGAAATGTCTCATCTTCTATGGCCCTAGACAATTTTAGTGCAAGCAATTCCACGGTGGTTGGAATATCTGCATTCAACCCATACAAGACTTGGAATGGAGACATGCCTATTGCCCATTTTGGGGTAATTATACAACGCCTTGTACCATGATCTATGGTTCTCGTCAACCAACTTTGGAATGATAGCAACCAAGTTCTTATTGTTGGATTTTGCTTGACCATTACCTTGAGGATAATAATCTGAAGAATGTGACAATGTGATTCCATGCTCAAAATAGAACTCTATGATCTCACTTGACGAGAATGCTACGATTTTGTTTGGAACACCAAAATGGGAAATTATATTTTCTTTTAGAAACCTGCATACTACCTTTGATGTGGCATGCTTCACTAGGACAACCTCCACCCACTTGGTGAAGTAATCGGTGGCAGTGAGAACATAAAAATGTCTTGCACTTGTAGGTGGATTGACGACGCCACTAAAATTAATGCCCCATTACTAGAAGGGCTCCTCAATGATGACTGAATTGAGAGGAAGAGCAACCAATTTAGGCTTCCCTACAAACTATTGGTATAGTTCACACTTGCATACCCAATTGTACAGTCCTAAAATAGTGTAGGCCAGTAATACTTAGCTTTTAATATTTTGTGAGTTGTCACTAGTGTAGAGAAATGTTTTCCACATGCCAAGTTGTGGAAAGACTTTGGCAACTTGCATTGTTGAGCTTTATCAACGCAACGTTGAAAAGTATGATCAAGATTCCTCATGTACAAACCATTGTCCCATAAGACAAAATTTGCTAGTTTTAGCTTTACCGTCCTTTTCTCTTTGTATGTTAGATGCTCTAGAAATTCTCAATATGTTAGAAAGTAAGCAATATTGGAATACCGCTCATAAGTCATAATAACAAATATACTGGTAGGAATATCTTCAGTGCTTGCCTCTTCATAATTGGAAACTTCATCAGGTGTATTATCAACAATGAGATGGCACAAACCTTTCCCATGCACCAATTTTGTGGGCTTGATCTCCATATCATACTCTTGAATTTTGGCAATCCAGTTGCCTCTTTTTGTATAGAATTCCTACTGTGACAAGATTGACTTGATTGTATAATCCAACACTAGTGCAATGACATGGGAATTATGTAAAGCCAAAAAAATGCTTCATTACCTTAACCACAACGAATGCATGTTTTTCCATTTGGGAATACTTCAACTCATGAGCCTTCAATGGGAAACTCATGAATGCAATAGGGGAATCAAACTCCTCACTATTTTGCTGCACCAAAATGGTTGAGAGTGTATGCTCGAAGGCATAACTATACATAATAAACTCTTTAGTGTAGTTTGGGAAAACTAAAATTGGTGCATGTGATGAGGTATAAATAACCTCATGATTATAATAAGATAAATAACCTTCTTTGTTCTTGCCAACCACCTTAGCCATGCCAATATGTTTATTTTTAGGAGCAATAATTGTCTACTTTTTATAAAATGATGTATAAATCTTTATTTTTCAAATTGATTGAAATTAACTAACTAATGTTGATATAATGGTATAGACTTTAAGTCATTGTACAAGACTTATGCATGACCGATGAATGGAGTGGACTTCAAGCGATTGAAGTTAGAGCACCAGAAGTTTGGGTGCCAAAAATTTAGGCTTACATAGTGGAACGATTTCTTTTAAAGCTTTCTGTTAACTTTCTGTTTAACACTTTACAGCTCCACTCAGAGCCTTAATTATTTTATGCCACGAACATCAGTTAAGTTAGTTGTAATTTTGTTTAAGACTTTTTCAATGGTATTCTCCTGCCATCTGAAAATTAGGATTTTGTAGTGGTACAGTATAAATATGTGTAACTACTAAAACAAGGATATACTGTTATGATACACTCTAAATACTATTCAACTATGTTCTCTATGTTACACTTTTGTGATATGAATAAATAAATATTGCTAGTCTTATTCTAAGTCAATAGTTCTAAGTAATGGAAGTACCATGAATGGATTTATTTTGAAGATGCGAAAGTACCACATGTGATTTGAGATAATTGTAGGAAAGCTCGAGAGCTGGCCACTCGAGGGATCTCATAGAGTAGATAAGTATTTTTACTATTAATACTATTACTTTCATTCTGTACATGTTAAATTTAGATGAATGTTATTTGGTGTTGAGCTCTGCCATGTGTTCCTGCAGGTCGTAGTTTTAAGTTTACAATCTTTAAGTTTTGTTCATTTGAAAATTATGTAGCACCCACTCTTGTTGTTAGTTACAAGTAATTAGGTGTACATTTGTCAGTAGTTAGTCATTAGTCGTTAGCTGCCTTCATTTAAATTTTACAGTTTAATTGCAAATGTTAATTCTTAGGTAATTTACATGCTTTCTAGAACAGGGATTTGAATGATTTCTAGCTTAAAAAATTTCATGCTTTCTATTTTAATTTCTATTTACAACCATTTCAAAAATTCAGAAAATCTTGCTAAGAGAGATGGCCAAAATGTCCCCTATTGCATACAACCTTTGAACACTACTCGGTCAACATAATTGGCATATTTTTAACTAAAGTGTTAAGACCTTACAACAACATGTCTGCATGCACAATACCTTCTTTGATATCATTGAACGCAACTTTACCTTCTATAGACCAATGAAAAGTGGTATTTCCCTTCATCATATTCACGATATGATGTGTCTTTTTTGCAAAGTCAAGGACAAACCTTCGTAGGAAATTCACCTTTCCGAAGAAAGAGAATTGCTTTCTTACTCGTAGGAAAAGTAAGAGCTTGAATTGCTTTGACCTGTTCAGGATCAATCTTTATACCTTCCTTGGACATGATGTGACCAAGGAGTTTATCTTCTATAACCCCAAAAATTGACTCTTGGGATTCAAGGAAATTCCATGTTGTTGACACCTCTCTAAGACTTTTTGTAAGTGATAAAAATGTTCTTGACATTTCTCAGGGAAGATTGTCAAGTCATCAAGATAAACAATAATAAACTTACCCATGACATCACATAAAGCTAAGTCCATTGCTCATTGGAATGTGGCAGCGGTGTTAATGAGACCAAACAACATTCTACGGTAGGAAAAAGTAACCCACAGTGTGGTGAAGGCAGTCTTATGTTGATCTTCCTCACTGACCTCCACTTGATTGTATCCCAAAAAACCATCCAGCATGGATAGCATCTCGGTTCCAGTCATTGTTTGCAAGACTTGATCCATTACCGAAAAAGGGTAATTGTCTTTCAATGATGACTAGTTCAAATTTTTGAAATCCACACATATGTGAATTACCCCATTCTTGTTACAGACCATAATGATATTTGCTACCCACATTGAATGGTGAATAGGGAATATGATCCTTGTATTGAGAATCTTTTGTATTTTTGAAAGAATGGTACCAATTTTTTTGGGATTATATTGCCTCTTCTTTTGTTTGTGAGACAAATACCTTACCTTTAATGGAATTTCATGTTGTACCTCTTTTGGTCGAAAATATTTCAAGTCTTCATAAGAGTAGGAAAGTACATCAATGTACTACTACAATAATTCATCAAACTTGTCTTTCTCCTTTGGAGTACAACACTTACCAATATTCACCATCTTAGGATTTTATTCGGTTCCCAAGTTGATTTTCTCAATTTAATTTGATGAATCGGAGCCAGACTGCTATTGATTTTTAACATAATGATCATGTTTGTCAAAAAGTCTTTCAAGAGAAACTAATCCTTTTGGAATTTTGTTCCCTTTGAGCTGCAATAATTCTTTGCCAGTATCAGGATCAACCTCTGAAATCGACTCTCGAGGTGGAGAATCACTACCTTCAAAGTACAACTCATTGAAATTTTTGGCTTTCTCAAGAAATGCTATGATTTGATGATTATCATTGAATATTTTCCAATTATCTGAATTGTTTGGAACACTAGGCCAAAACAATAACTCAAAAGCATAGGTAGAACCATGGAAATCCTTATGTGGAATTAGAAGCGTAGCTGACACTACCAAAGAATCAATTTTGTTGTTATACTCTCTTGGGACTACTGAAATGTTAAAAGCTTCAAACTCTTCTATACCATCCCAAACTAAGTTACGGTAATGTTTTGGTAATTCATTCTTAGTTTGATACAAGTTTCTCACTTGACAAAAAAAAAGTTCAACATCACCTTGAGCATGCAAATTTCATATCCCTTTTCTACGTGTAGCTTCCATACCCAACAACAATGCTTCATAATCTGTAGTATTGTTAGTGTTGTCAAACTATAGCTTAAAAAAAAAGGAAAGAATTTTCCTTGTGGAGAAATGAAAACAATTCTCACTCCCGACGCTGTGGAAGAACAACTACCATCAAATTCAATCGTCCAAATGTCGTTTGGATCTCCTAGACTGGTAGTCTCAAAATCTGAAACTTCTTCATCAGATGTAGTTTCACTATCTGTAAAATACATATCATTCAAAGAAGATTCTTTCTCTGAAATGGATGAGCCATCAGTTTCCGATTCATTTCTTGTCTTTTTACTTGAAGATTCAACATTTTCATCCATCTGCAAAAAGTATGTACCCATACCTGAAGATTCAAATAGGATTTGAGCTCTTGGATCATCTAACTTGGTCATAGAAAAATTAGATTCCCTTCAAGAAGCAACTTTTGCATAACACCCTTCATAGGTATTTGGGCTCTAGACATATCCATATTCAACTCACCTCCTACATCCTTGCATAAATTATGTTTTAGTAATATTCCATAGGACGCAGGAATGTCAACCACCAAGATAGTCATCTTGATTTTCTTATTTGGGAATGTAGCAAAGGAAAATTGCGCATCCTTAATTTTCCTGATCAAAGGCACTTGTTTTTTCTCCATTGAAAAATAATGGCCAATTTTTTTTTTAAGATTAAGACCCAAAGTGGTAGACACTTTGGTGGGCATGACATTTTCAGAAGCACCACAGTCAATTACACAATTACTCAACTTATAACTGTTTACTAACAAAGAGATATAAAATAGGTCTATTATCCCAGAAATAGATGATGGAATAGAAACCAAGTTTCTTTGTGAAGGTGTAGGATTAGAAACAACTGGGATATCATGAGAGGAATCTTAGCTTGGATGAGTTCCCTTGTCTTTGACAAACTTAACAAGTCTGTCAAACTAGTCAGGATTAGCTTTAAGATATTTAACCTAGGACATCTAAATCTTAGTCTTCTTTACATGGTTAATTATATCAAATTATTGGAAAAAAATTTGCAAAGAAGATGGGATAATTTCGTTGGTAGGTTTTGAAAATGGAACACTAGTCTTTGGAACTGGAGTATTGGTCTTAGGCGATGAAGAATATATAGGAGGACGAGTAGTACTTACTTGCTTGGTTACAGTTGTATCTTTGGGTTGCATTGGCAAAGGAGTTCCCCTTTTGGAAATAGTCATTGATGGTCATGAATTATCCTTTACTTTCATCACATCAGCTTGAGGTTGATCAAGTTGATTTTGTTACGAATGTGTGAACACAACATAAGCATCAGCCACAAGATCCTCTTCATCAGATTCATTTTCAACATGTAAATAGCCAATATTAGAGTCACCAGTTAGATCTATTTCCTCCAGTTGGTATTGATCAAAATTTTCTTTAGTATAATATTTTGGTTGTGCATAATCATCTTTCTCAGCTTCATAGTACCCCACTACTGTGTTAGTGGGTGGAGCCTCAAGAGCAAGTATTCCTTGTGATGTAAGAAGTCTGTTATGGTTTCTAGCAGCATTATTGGAATAGTTAGAAGAATTGGGATAGGTTATCCTTGGAACATCCTTGTATGAAGGATTAGATAGACCTTGAGAAACTAGTTCCTTCAATGCTAGCAATTCATTTTCTAGTTCCTGCACCAGAGGATCAGTGCTTGTGTTAGTAGATGAAGATGAAGATGCTTGTCCTTTATTTTTGTTCATTCTTTCCTTATCTTACTAGCAAGAATCAAATCATTTTCAAAGCTAGTAGCCAACTGTGAGCCACTTCAAGGTCAACTAGAACTATCCTACACAACAAGAAACTTACCTCTGTTAGTTGCATGTTAATGTAGAAACATTTGAGATTATGAGGCATTGGCTTGGCCTCAGTTTGAATCCTTGTTACCAACTTATTGAATTTGGCCACAAACTCACACATGGGTTCGTGTGCTTTTCTCATAGTTGTAAGTTGTGCTAACAAGGAATTTGCACCTTTTACAGGATTGAAACATTCTTTGAATTCGATATGGAGAGTAGCCCAATTTGTAATAGTACTAGGAGCAAGAGTGTAAAACCATTTCGCTACTACTTGTAAGGTCTCAATGAATAACCTTACAGAAACATCCTCATGTTTAACACCAAGAACACCACATACAATATAAAAAACAATAACATCAAGATGCTGATTACCATCACCATAGAATTTGGGGATGTTCTTGCGTGAAACATGAGGAAGTTCATGTAAAGGGGCTACCAAATTTAAAGGACAAAAAGCGTTACCCCAAGGACCTGGTGGCGGTTGAGCTGCCACAACGCCTTGAGCAATAGTTGCTTGAATTGGTGTGATAGATAAAGCCCTTAGAAAATTAGAAGATTTGCTTAGAAGGGATGATCTGATTCTTTGAGGTGAATAACTTCCTATACATTGTAATGGTGACCTTTCCTGCGAAGAAGGAATAATATTATGACGTTACAACAACTCAAAAAGGATCAACTTGACCTTGTGCCCTTTGACTGTGAGTATATCTTCTATATGCCACAGCGTAATCTTTGAAACAAAATGAAAATAAGAAACTAAAGATATTTACAAACTTGCAATAAGACATTGGAATACTTGTCTACTTCAACTGAAGTATGATGCTTTGGTTGCGTGATTGTATCCCCAGTAGAATCGCCAAAAAAATGTTGGGTGAATATTTTGTAATTCCTTTACAAAATATAAAATAGGGATTTTAGCCACAACTATGATGAGAATGTTCTCTCCTCTTCGAAAGGGGAAGCTCCCTTCTTACTGTTTATTGGAACAAAAAGTAAACTATGTTAAACTAAAAGTATTTACACTAGCTTTAACCATGTGGGGTGTGTTACATTCGCCATTTTCTCTTCTTTCAGAAAATACATTTACAATGTTCCATGATAATATTTTTCAATGCTCTACACTTCTAAATATCAACCTAAGTAGTAATCACCAATATTCTTGATTAAACGTAAAAATAACCAAAGAGTACTAGTATAACTAGATTAAAAGTAACCAGAAGAAAAACATAAGCACAAAGTATTCTTGCTGCCTTCTATGATAATTTTTTAGTAACAAATGATGCACGTTGTAGCAGAAAGTCTATCAACCCACTTCACTAATAGATCCACACACAAAGTGAATAACTCCAAGCACACAATCTTGATAATCTTCACAAAGAAAAACTTACATCACACAATTTCAAGTAATCAATATAACTCAAAGTTTATATAAACTATCTTGAACGTCCTTCCAATAATAAGAACAAATCACCACTTATCCAATTAACAATAAGAGAAATCAGCAAGAACGACATAAGAACATTCTCACTCATACAAATTTGATTCAAAACAAAGGTTGAAATCAAAATTCGCCTCCTCTTATTAACTAAATTTGATCTTGTAATTCAAACACAAAGTTGTAAAGTTGAGTCATGATTTGGGTAGCACTTTGTTGCATAAGATTAAAAGGTCCCAATTACAAGTGAGTTCTCTCATATTTATAGAGGAGAGAAAAAGAGTTAATCTAGGAAAGAAATAACTACTCTGACTTATTCAACATTGGAGTCCAAAATTATTAGAGTACTTCTCTATTTTTACATGTATTTATAATTCTAAAAAAGACATGTAAATTGTCATGAACTAATTCCAAAAAGCATGAAAGATACTAAAAACTAAACTAAGGCAGAATCAACCTTCTCCAACATCCTTCATTAGGAAATCAACATGCCTCTTCAGGATCATTTGCACTTCATCATTGTTTGGCCCTGAGGTATGTTTGGCAATGGTAATAACTCTTAGGATTGAATCCTTTACCATATCACAAGCTTCATGATTCCTTCCCAAAAACACTCTCAGGTTCTCCAAAGTCAACTGAAAATCCAACTACTTTTCCATTGTATCCACTGAAAAGTCTTGGTCTTCAAATTCCCTTTGGACCATGTCGGTGAACTCTTGGACAACTGCATTAGAGGAAAGAAACTTTTGGTTTTTATTAGGCACTTTACAAGGAAGTTCCTCAACATAGTTCAAATCATGATCCTCATTGACCTCTCGAACACTTTGGAAGTCTTCGATCAAATCCTTGATGACATTTTCTTTATGTATCATGGCTTCTTTCACCCCTACAAAATTCTCCCTATTGGGAATAATCCCAACTTCCACCAATGTCTCTATCTTGAGATCTTTTGTTTTCAACAAATCCTGCAACCTGTTCTTTATTTCTCCCTTTTTTTGAATGAAAGATTTTGCAGTTTTATCTAATTAGGACCTTCTCTTCCATTTTCTCCATCTTTTCCGTAGATGATCTCAGGAGCTCGGTACCTTGTGCTACTATTCGGTCAAGAAAATCACCAACCACTATGCCTCTAGTGTACATCTACACCTTTTGAATTATAGGATCTTCAACGCCAACTACCATTGCCATAGGTTCAACAGACTCAAAAGATTGGGTAATCTTCTATAGTACAACTATCAGTTGTTCTGTCTTTGCTTTGTAATGATCATTTTCCTTCTTCTCCTTTTAAAACCTCTCTATGATAGAGTTTAAGGTGGATTGAACATCTGCCTTTGCATTCTCATGAGTAACCTTTCCTAGCTCAACTCTTGTGACAGAGTAATCTATGATATCCACTTTTTCTAAGGTCTTGTCATGGGGAGGTGAGCTACCTATGCATAATTGTTACCTTCTTTATCAACCAACAACCTTAAGAGATGGGTTATCCCACAATACTAGTTTACAATTTTTGGCCAAACTGAACATTGAACTGAATTTTTTTAACTAAATCTTCATTTTTGGGCACCTATAGCGGCTAAACCACGAGGAATTTGAAGATGATGAAAACTAGTGATTTGTGATATTTTGTCTGTAGATTCTAAATATATTTTTTTCAAAAAATTTGGAATCAGGTTGCACTTCTTTTTCTATCTCCTTCGAAAACTAGTTTTTAACAGTAAACACCATTTTTAAAGAGTGACATTACTACATAACATAAATTTTTTTCTATGAAGGATAAAATTATGATTTTTTAGAATTCAAATTCGTAACTATGATATCTAGTGCATGGAATTGGTTTCATAGCATTTCATTGAATATTTTTTTCTTAAGTTTTAAAGTCAAACCAGTTATAATTTAGACATGATTTACTGGCTAAAACATAACTTTTTTTTAATGTATCCAAATTCAATTTTATTTTTTTTGTTGAATCAAGGGCATCAATATCTAGTGAATAGATATTTTTCAGATTTTTTTTGATAATCTGCTATTTTTCCACATGTGAAGAATAGAGAGCTTGATTTTTGGTGAAAAACCTACATTCACAAGAAATAAAAAATAAATATATTAATCAAATTAAATTTATTTAAAATTATAATTTTTGGGAAGCTTATAATAAGGAATACATATTTACAAAAATAAATTTTAAATGAATTCATTTGATCCCCCAAAAGGTAAATTGAAAGTGGTTTTTTATTAGCATTTTGATAGGTGTAAAGGAGACTCCGTTATAGGTATGGTTTAAAACTAGTAGGGTTCTATCCAAGGGGGTTTGATCTAAGGTGGTTTGATCAAACCCTCTTCAATTAGAATCCTTTAAATGAAAATTTTCAAGGCTTAAATCATTATATTTTCTAAAAATATGTGATTTCAACAAAAATCAGGATCTCCGAAAAAGTGTAAACCACTATTGTGGGATCAACCAAAGTCTTCACCTTCTTTGTTTTTGTTTTCACAGATGTAAGCTGCACGAAGTCAAAGTCATTTGGGGAGACAAATCCTTTCTTTCTCTTTGGTGTTTGTGAAGAGAACCAAGGTGGAAGGGGTGAATTCTCTTTTGGATTTGTTGCCATAATTGGATTTGACACTGTTGTATCAACAAAAGTAGTTGTTACAATAAGAGAGGTGCTTGTCAGAAAAACATTAGGCATCTCCACATTTGTCACTTGTACTGACTCAAAAATGTATATCTCTAAGCTAGACTAATATGTAATGTCAAAGGATGGTGAGGATAGACTAGGCAAAGACATCAGTGATCCAAAAAATTGTCCAAGCCTTGTTTGGGACTTTCAAAAGTAGACCTTATGGAAGGGGATGAATGTACAGATTGGAATGTTATAGGAGGCACATTTACTGCAACTACAGGGGTAATAACAATAGTAGAAAGAATATCATAAATAGGTGAATATGTGAAAGGAGGAGTAGATACAATAGTGGCAATAGGAGAAGAGAAAATAGGTGGTTCTTCAGAAATGTTCTCATGGGGAGATACTCGCTCTTCCTCATGTTGGCCTTTTACTCCTTTCCTTTCCTCTTGGATAGAATCTTGTCCTTCAATAGATGATACTTGTGTGGTTCTTTTGATTTTCTTCTTATTACCTTTTACCACAAACGTGATCTTGGGTTTCAAAGGCCTACTAGAACTAGAAGCATCGCTCTTATTCTTTGTCCTTAACTCAGAATTTTTCCCTATAGGATCTTGTGTTTTTCTTTCTCTAATCCTTTAAGAAATTGTTTCAATTGAATTCCCCTTGTTGAAAAGTTGTTGAGATGATTTAGCATTGTTGTCATTGATGTCAATGTTGGCATATGGATTGATCGTTGGCATATGGCTCGAGGAGATTATTGGTATGGCTTCTAGTGTTGCCATTGATGGCAACTAAAGTCACTATTGTGGTCCACAGATTTGAACCTAGTCATACCGACAGTTAAAGTTAAGTACAGTGTATTACCAGCAGAGAACATGAAGAACAACATATCCGATTAGTATGCCAATCTGTATGCTTCACCAGATCAGCATTTTGTGTTGTGGATCCCCGGGATAGTTTGCTATGCATCTATGTTATCTTGTTGTTAAGTCTTGTTAACCGGTGTATGAGTAAAGTGATCGGCAGGATGTTTCTCTGTCTATTTGTTCATTATGGCCGACCTAGTCAATGTAGCGTGTCACATATGTATAAGGGATGATTGTTTAAATGTTTCTATGTTTGAGAATTTTATTTTGGGTCCCAGCTATGTCATGGTTGACTTGTATGGGTGAACGTTATAAATTTTTCATGATTTGATCCGACATGTTGAGAATATTATATTTTGTGTGAAGCCAACATATAGTGTTTGAATTCTTGCTGGTGGACATATATGTGAGTTCAGGTAATTCATTTTGGTGTGTGTGTGATATGCGTAAGTGTGTATAGAGCAGAGCAAATGTGTAGATGTGTGTGAGAATATCAGAAGATTCAGTTGAGCACATTTTGATAGTATAGAGGAGGATTTGATGGCAGAGCAGAGCAAAGTGCAGATTCTAACAAAAGATTCAGAATTTGATTCATGAGCTTCACCAGAACTGAAACCTGGAATTATAGATACTATCTTCTTAGTTCAAACTTTTTGTTGTAATCACAAACTTTTTGTAAGGCAATGAGCCTTCCTTATTCTGAGCAGTGAGCTCTAGGTAGTGTGCCTGAATGCATGTGCATTCCCTTTTGTTCATACTTTTAACAGAGTATAAATTATGGATTAATCTCCACTGTGTTTTTCCCCTAATAGGGTTTCCACGTAAAGATCTTGGTGTTATGGTGTTTTGATTGTCTCTCTCATGTATTTACATTTTTATTTCAATTTAAATGCTGTGAATGGTTTATGATCGAAATTGAAGTTTAAATTTTGCTGAACACTGATTCACCCCCCCCCTCTTTGTGTTCCTTGAGTCTAACAGTCAAAACCTGGGATCCGGAAGGTTGTGCTCTAGATGACATACATAAATGATCTATCCTATCGAGTGCTATGATGATGTTATCTTTGATCTAGATATGGCAGTACTTCTTTTTGGGACATTCGTGGAAGACAGTTAATGCAAAATAATGAAGTCTAATCTTTTGACATTGGCTATTGTGCTCAAAGCTTACTCCAGGTAACCTTGCTATCAAGACATTCATGTAGCATGTTTTGGTATGTCAAATTGTGTTTCTTTGGTTGATACTAAAATTGATGATAATCAAGATTTGGTCCTGGTTGTGGCATTCCCATCGACTCAGGAATATATTTCATGTAATTCAAATTTTTCTATCTTTTGATAATTATGTTATGTAATGAACCTATCTTATGTATGCTGGAAACACAAGGGTAGACAACTAAGAGGGGGGTGAATTAGTTGTCTCAAAAATTTAAACTTATCAAAATTTTTAACCTTATTCTCATATATGATAAATAACCATGAAAGCATAAACCATCAACACATCAGGAAATACACATAACACGGTATCGGGACATAATACCAAAATAACCTCGAAAAAATAACCAAAATAAGGACAAAATAACCCAGGTCATAATAACCATGGACAAAATAACCATGGTCATAATAACCCATGGACAGAATAACCATGGTCATTTTAGATCAAGCTAGTAAACTAGAAATGACATAAAATAAATTATAAATATGATTGTGAGGCACCATAAAGGCTATTTAGGTCATTTTTAGACCATATATCCATTATATACCCCTAAAATAGCCTTAAAACACCTTTAATATGCTTAAATAACCTATAAAATGGTAAATAATTATAAAAATAAAGGCAATTTCGTGGGAATAAGTTGATTATTTTGAAGACACATGGATTGGCAGACTAACAAGAAGAGGCAACAGATGATCACCCAAGTTTCCAATCACAATGTGGAATTGCTATTCAACTACTCAAGATGATCTTCCCATAACCAATAATACTATTGAGGGATGGCACAGAGGATTTAGTGAATTGCTTCAAGCATCACATAGCTCAATCTGGAAATTCATCAAAGCGGTGAAAAAAGAATAGAGTCTCCAAGAGAATAGAATAGAGAAATATATGGTTGGATACACTGGGCAACCAAGCAGAAAAAATACTGTGAACTCAAAGAAAGACTAAAAATATTGGTTGATGGTTATGACAACCATAACATTTTAGATTATATAAGAGGCATCACTCATAATTTGACACTTTAATTGAAAATTTGAATAATAAAGTTTTTTTAGCAACATACATGTAATTTATAAATTTTGTTTTACTTTCTATATTCTTATGGGGATATTTTGTCCATGGGTTATTGACCATGGGTTATTTTGGCTTGGGTTATTATGACCAGTTGTTGGTTGTGTGGCACCAAGGTTATTTGGCGGGTTATTATGTCCTAACCACATAACACCAATATTTTTACATGGAAAACCTATTAGGGGAAAAACCAGTGAGGAGGTTAGTCCACAAGATTATACCCTATTAAAAGTATAAAAAGAAAATAAATGGGGAATGCACTTGCATTCAGGCACATTGCCTAGAGCTCACTGCTCAAATACAGAAAGGCTTACTCCCAAAAGAAGACACACTGTCTTATAGAAACATTCGGATTACATCCACAGGATTTTGAACTGAGAAAATAACATTTGCTAATGCTTGATTATAGTTCTAGTTAAGTACATGAATACTTCTTCACACTTTGCTCACTCTTCTTCATATTCTGCTTCTGCCTTCAAATGATTAGGACATTATTCGCACATCTCATACATGCATCTTGCACACACCTTCAAATGGAATAGACAATCGCTTATATATATCCAAAACAAGAGATTACATCGCTACATGTCGGCCTCAACAAAATAATAAAACATATGCAAACTGTTGGCCCAAAATAATAAATAATTTTCAATGTGAATCGACCAATGTCAGCCACAACATAATGAAGACCAAAAAAAAAAACTCAAACATGAAAACACTTCAAACAATTTCAGTTCGAGGATCCACAACACGCTACAACACCTTGTCGGCCAAGAACATGGAAAACATGAACACACAAGAGAAAATCTCTAATCACGAGCACAACAATTAATGTGGATGTGCAACAAAAATAGAGCACGATATAGAAACATCCACAAAAATTATGAATCACCAAAGAAGCATCCACAAAAACTAAACTTACTATAATCACATCATCTTCATTCAGGAACACCAACCGAAACAACAAAATGACTGTCAGAATACAACCACTCATAACTCGATCAAATATACATGCAAATCTCTGAAACTTAACATGGATAAACTATATATACTAAAAAAAAACCCTTTAATCCACAACCTCTGATCATCAACGTACTGAGCTAACCAACAGACTGAACTTCACTTCACCGCTGACAACCTACAACTTATTTTATTACAATTTTCTCAATATCCTCTACATATGCAACTTCTAATGTCTTCAAGGCCAATAGTGTTGACATCAATGAAAAAAACATATCAGTAACATCCAACAATCTCCCCCTTTGGCATTGATGGCAACACATGATGTGAAAAACACCATCAACACAACTATATTTAACACTTACTCCCCCTTAGGTTCTGACTCTTTTCTCCTCAACTCTTTCACACGACTCTTCTTCCCACATGACTCTTCTCCCAGATAATTCACAAATTTTCACATGACTCTTCTCCGCCTTTGAAATCAATGACAAAGATCTCTTTTCTCCACACAAACTCACGAACCACATATTTTGGACATCAGTTACTCCCTTAGTGTATCACCACAACATCAATTGGGATCAAGATAGAGCTATGAAATCTGGGGGATGATGCAAAGTCAATGCATCTTAGTTTTGATTAGGAGGGTTAATCACCCATAGCTTCCCTCTAATATACTCAAAAGTATCCTTATGAAACAGTTTGGTAAAGATATATGCAATCTATTTCTTAGTAGGAACATACTCCAATTTGACTTCTTTTTCACTCACCTCTCTCAAAAAGTGAAACTTGATAGATATATGCTTGGTATTTGAATGCAACACCAGATTCTTAGAAATGTTAATTGCACTTGAATTATCACATAATATAGCAATGGGCTCATTATACACAACTCTAATATCTTTCAACATGCGCTTCATCCACAATACTTGAGTACAATTGGTAGCAACAATGTATTCTACCTCTAGAGTAGATAAAGAAATGGAATTTTGCTTCTTACTTAACCATGAAATTAGCTTCTTACCCAAGAAAAATGCACCACCAATAGTACTCTTTCTATCATTCACATCACCTTCCCAATCAACATAAGTAAAAGCACTTTCAAAGTAAGATCATCATCTTTAGGATACCACAACCCAAAATCAAGCTGTCCCCTTCAATTCTATCCTAAAAATCCTCTTTCTACTTGATCCATGAGATTCCTTAGGATCAACTTGAAATCTTACAGCTAGTATAGCATTCATGATATTAGGTCTAGTTTGAGTCCAGAGTAGAGGCAATCATAGAAATCAGCTCTGTCTGTATCTAGTGGGTTGCTTCAGGAGATCATCATCTTGTGTCCAACTTGCATCTGGTCACCATGGTGGCCTGCTTGGATTTGAATCTTCATACCAAAATTCTTTAGCAATTCTTCACATACTTGGACTGAGATATAAAGATTCCCTTATCTAGCTGAGTAATTTGCAATCCCAAAAATAATTTCATTTCTCCAACATAGACATCTCAAACTCATTATGCATCTCATCAACAAACTTCATGCACAAACTATCATCTCCTCCAAAAATGATATCATCAATAAAGACTTCAACAATCAAATATTTATCA
Source organism: Sequoia sempervirens (assembly GCA_007258455.2). Lineage (NCBI taxonomy): Eukaryota > Viridiplantae > Streptophyta > Pinopsida > Cupressales > Cupressaceae > Sequoia > Sequoia sempervirens. The sequence continues at coordinate 84,715 of VDFB02267173.1, forward strand.
TCATCAATCTTGAAATATAGATTATTATCAGTAGTACCTTTATTAAATCCAAGTTTCAAAAAATACTTGTCCTTAGGGCTTGCTTAATTCCATACAATGCTTTCTTTAATTGACAAACCATATCTCCTTGATCATTCAATTGAAATCCATCATGTTGCTCAATATAAACTTCTTCCAGTTCACTATTTAGAAATATTGACTTGACATCCATTTGATAAACCTTGAAGTTTTTGTAAGCAGCATAAGTAAGAAGCCGTCTCACAACTTCAATCCCACAGCAACAAGGGCAAAGTTTCGGCTGGAGTTCAATTCCTTCCATCGAGAATATCCTTTGCACACAAGTCTTGCTTTGTTTCTAACTTCACCTTGCTCATTCAACTTGTTTCTAAAGACCCATTTAGTTCCAATTACATTTTTTTCCTTAGGTCTAGGAACAAGAATCCATGTATTATTCTTCTCAATTTGTTGTAGTTCTTCTTGGTTATAGGACATAATAACCTGACCAAAATAACCCGGTCATAATAACCCAAGGACAAAATAGCCTAGGGTCATAATAACCCATGGAAAAAATAACCCATGGTCAAAATAACCCATGGAAAAAATAACCCGTATGTAATTTATAAATTTTGTTTTCCTTTCTCTATATTCTTACAAGGATATTCTGTCCATGGATTATTTTGACCATGGGTTATTTTGGCTTGGGTTATTATGACCCTGGGTTATTTTGTCCTTGGGTTATTATGATGGGGTTATTATGTCCAAGGTTATTGTGGCTGGGTTATTATGTCCTGATACAATTCTTCTTTCATTGCTTCCACCCAATGTTCATCTTTGCATGCTTCATTGACACTATTAGGCTCGGTCTTTGAAGTCAAAAAATATTCTTCTACAAATTTTCTCCTAGTCTGAACACCTTTGTTCTTATCACCTATAATCTAATCTTCTAA
>VDFB02267174.1:2500-49519 GCA_007258455.2 Sequoia sempervirens
TCGCCCAACCACCCCACCATCCGAGGCGGTGGGAGGCTATAGAGTTGCTCCGCCTACCGCCCTATGTGCCTTATGGGTGGTGCGAAGCTCGGGTGGTGGGGTCTGCCCTGGGTGGTGGGGTCCGCCCTGGGTGGGAGGGAACTCGTCAAGACCCCACCACCCCTGCAGAGGCCCTTATAATATAGGGGGGTCGGTCCCGCCTACTATTCTAAGGGGGGGCTGGGTGGGAGGCTATAGATTGCGGGGGGGGAGGGCCCCTAAAATTCTATGGGAGGCTAGGCGGGGCCCTTTCTTTTCTTTGTCGCGCCTACACCTAATGGCTTAAGCCGCTGTTCCCATTTACTCGCTGACCCATTATGCAAAAGGTACGCCGTTCAGCGCTACACTGACCCCCCGCCCGCCCACCCGCCCACCGGGGACCCGGGGGGGACCCTTTCCACGGGCCCCTACCCCTATGGGCCCTATCCTCGGCCCTATCCTCTATAGCGGGGGTAGGGGGGGCCCCAACTTTCTATAGTTGGGACTGACTATCATTAGCCGTGAAAGTGATGCTACGCCGTGACCGACTGATTGTTTACGCGCATCGGATTCCAGGTCTGTTGCACTCCCTTTCCTAGGGTTCTTTTCACCTTTCCCTCATGGTACTTGTACGCTATCGGTCATTGAGGAATACTTGGGCTTAGAGGGTGGTCCCCCTGATTCAAACACTCCGCGTTTTACTTTACTGGGAAGAATCAAACCCGGCTAGATAGTAGGGGCGGTAGGGCCCCCGGGGGCCCGGGGCGCCCTATCCAAACTATCCCCTCTCCTCCTCCCACCCGAGGCCCCTTAGAATAGTAGGGGGGCCAGGGGGGTTGGTGGGGGTGGGGAACCAGTCTACAGGGCTATCACCTTCTTTGGCCAGATCTTCCAACCTTTTCACAGTTCCCCCCGGTTCTTCCATCATCCACCCAGTGAATGAATTGCACAGAGAAGAAGAGCCCCACCGATGAACCCTACCTCTGCCTATTAGCCGTGGGGGGCTATAGTTTAGCTCCCGGATTCTATAGCTATAATTCCCCCCCACCCTGCATGCGGGGCCATCTATTGACAATATAACCCCACCGACCTGGGGGGGGTGGGAGGCTATAGAGTTGGCGAATGGGACGGTGGGGTTGGACCTAAGGCCTGCCTTCGGCAGCCTAAGGCCAATATGGTCGGCTGCCGAAGGCAGGCCTTAGGCTGCCGAAGGCATGCCTCAGGTCGGTCCCTAAGGCCATATGGTCGGTGCCGAAGGCTGTCTTAGGGCAGGATGGTGGGGTCTTGAAGAACCGGTATGGCGCCCTATTGATTGTTGGGGGGCAGGGCTCCGCTGATGGATATTTTCCCAATCCGCTTTCGCTCACCGCTACTAACGGGGTCTCGGTTGATTTCCTTTCCTCTAGCTACTTAGATGTTTCAGTTCGCTAAGTCGCTTCGCCCCCACCCCCCACTATAGAGGTAGGGAGTGGGACACGGTTTCCCGATCGGAGATCCATGGATCACGGACGGTCTCTCCCCATGGCCTTTCGCCTTTGGAAGCGTCCTTCCCTCCCAATGCCCGGGCATCCATCCGATGCATTCCGATACAGTAGGCATTGAACCGACTGAACCTACGCGGTGGGTGGGAACTATAGCCCGTTCCCTCCCCCCCCGTCTAGTGGTGGGGGGGACCCAACGGCACTATAGTCCCTCCCACTAAATGAATTAACCTGCCAGAATAAGCATGCATGCAGGGTGGGAATCTGTAGTTGTTCATCGGCAGGCACTGGCACATCGGCTTGCTTGCTTCATCGGCACTTTCTATAGTTGGTTCTATACTCGGAAACTATAGATGCGATAGCCCTACTATTCTAAAGGCTCGATTCTATACGTAACATGCGCGGGTGGGTGGGAACTATAGGGCTAGACTAGTTCTCGATTCTATACGTAACATGGGTGGGAGGGCCCCTATGCAGGGGAACTATGATTCCCGCCCACCCGGAACTATAGAGGGGGGGGGGGTTGGGGGGGGCCAGGGAGGAATAGATAGTAGGGCCCCCTACTATTCTAAAGGGCTCGATTCTATACGTAACATGCCTACGGCTATCCTCATGCCATAGAATAGTAGGGGCCACCCCCGGTTATGTGGGTAGTAGGGGCCTCCCACCCACCAACAACAACTAGAATCTCCCCCCCACCCGGCCCTATAGTTCCCACCCAAGGCATGCCTTCGGCACCGACCATATGGCCAGGGGTGGGCGGGTATAGGCAATAGGGTGAGAAAGCGCCCCTACTATTCTATGGGCCCTTAGAAGATAGGGGGGTCGGTCCTGCAACAACTATGATGGGGGGGCCCTCCCTGAACCCCCTACCCCCCTAGATTATAAGGGAAGGGCTCCCACCCAACGGATGAACCCGAAGGGCACGGTCAGTGGGGTTGGGACCGGGGGGGGGTGGGGGGATAGCCGGGATAGGCCTTGGGTGGGAGGATATAGAGATGTAGCGGACCCCACCACCCTAAGGCGGGGATGGTCAGTGGGTAAGGCGTATATGGTCGGTGGAGTTTTTGGGTATGGTCAGTGGGGTCCTAGGTATGGTCGGTGGGGTTGGTGCCTCTGCAGGGTGGTTAGGATGCCTTGGTCGGTGGGGTTGGTGCCTTTGGTGGGGTCGGGGCCGCTGCGGGTGGGGGCAATCCACTCCGTACTGGCTAGTGTAGTCTAGTGAGTGACCACCATACCGTACTAGTGACCCTACTACCTAGTACGAGTGCCGAGTCGACCCCATATAGATAGAGTGCCTAAAAGCCCTTTATCTATATGGGATGGGGTCAGTGCCGACTAGACTATGGAGAGAGAGTCTCCCTCGACAGTTCAGTTCAGGCCAACGGCCCCATCTTAGTTCAGGCCCCTCCCCCAACTCTATCTCCATCTCTGTCTAGCCGCCCATAGTTCAGATAGGGGCCAACGCCTATCTGAACTATGGGGATGCTCAGCGGCCCCATCTGAACTGAACTGGGCCCCGCCCCCAACTCTATCTCTATCTAGCCGCCCCCATATCATATAGTTCAGATAGGGGCCCCTATCTGAACGTTCGGGGATGCTCCCCTAGTTCAGATATAGATACGGCCTACTATATATAGATAGCCGGACAACTATCTATAGTCTAGTCCAGTCGGGGGAGGCATATCCATGGGGTCATTTATGTGCTCGACCCCAACCCCCTATCGGGCATTTGAATAGAATGCTCCCCTATCCCTATCCCTATCCCTATCCCTATAGATGGATATGATATGGAGATATGGCGACCCCCTATCTATGGGGCACTCGCGCCGACCATCTAATCTATAGTTCTCTCGGGTCCCCTATCTATATACTAATAGGCAGGGGCGGGGGGAGGAGGCCGAGGACCCCTCTATATCTATATGGCAACGGCCCTATACTCTATATAGAACTGGGGGCCACTCATGTTATGTAGATAATGAATGTAGCCTGGACTGCATTCCAATATGGTATGGAATGGAATGGACCGGTTGGGGCACTTCACCAGTCACTAGTTCGGCCTACTATATACAGCCGACTGGTTGGGTCACTCCACTAGTCACTAGTTCGGAATGGTTTGTTTTGAATGCCGGTTCCGAATGCTGGTTCCGAATGGACCGGTATTGTAATTGTATGGTACGGTGGCATCAATCGCTAGGGGCCGGCTCATCGCAAGTATGTATGCCCATATATCTATTCCCGCCGGCCGCCTCTATCTATCTATGGAGGGCCTTTGATGGAATGGACTGCATCGCTAGCTCGGCCGACTTCAGCACTTGGAAGTCTGGAATGGTATGGCCCTAGTCCTGTAAGGTTGAGCACATAGAGTCAAATGCCCCCCTCCCCATAGTAGGTTTAGATTGAGTAGAGATAGGGGCCCCCACCCCCACTATATAGATCTCGGCCCTGTCCCGTAGAGCGCGCGCATATAGTCCTAGTCCTAGTCCTAGTCCTAGTCCTAGTCCTAGTCCTGTGAGGGCGCATATGAGAGTAAGAGCACAGATCCCCCCTAGATATCCGGCAATCGCTTCAATCGATCATGCATGCATTCGGTGCACTTCAATCGATCATGCATCCGGTGCGCTCCAATCAATCATGCATCCATGGACTCGACTTTCATTAATGTAGGCAAGTCGAGCGAGCTCCGCATAAATGTCAACGCCTTTTCATTTTCCAAGCTGTAGGAGCCAAGGGGGTGCGGGATCATCCCCGCCGGGCGGTAACGCTTGTTCACCGCTTTTAAAATCCTCCGATAAGTAGAACGATAAGTAGGAATAGAAGGAACGCAATGATTAGATTGGAATGGCCTTTGTTGGCCTGGGGGAGAAGAAATGTTTTGAGACATTTAATCCTATGAGTCTGTCAGGTGCTTCTAAGGGATGTGTTTCCGGTTGCGGAAACTGAGCTAGATGCGGCATCTAGGTGTATGCGCATCTTCTCTACGTTATATCCGTGGGGATGAAAGTGTGGAGATGGGGATCAAAGTGTTTCGGGGTGGGGGGGCCGAAAAGGGCAACTTACTGTCTTGGGTGGGAGGGCCCTACCAACCCCACCGGGGGGGGGGTGGGAGGATATAGGGATACGCCTCTGCAGGGTGGGAGGCCCCTACAATTCTATGGGGGTTTGGGGTTGGGGGGCCAAATGATGGGGATGGGGAACGAGACGTGCGGTCCTAACCGTCTGTTCGCTCCTCCGTCCTTTCCGTCCCTACCTTCGTTGGCCTTTCCGAACTCTCGATTCTCCCCCGCCCCCAACAACTATTCCTAGTCGATTCCCCCCAATTGGAAAACAACTTCTCGGTGGGAGTGCCCTGCGCCCTTTGGGTTTTTGGGCAAAATTGAGGGGGTGGGTTTTGGGTCCCTAAAGTGCCCCATTTTGTCGTCACTTTTCGATGAACCGCCCATAGAATTTTAGGGGCCCCCCCACCCCATTCGATTAAGCGAACCCCCCACCCCATTCGATGAACCGCCCATAGAATTTTAGGGATATGACTCGTGTGGCAACTTTGGAACCCCTTTCCCTCGGTGGGAGGCCCCTACCAACCCCACCGGGGGGGGCCCTTCCCAGGGGGGGTAGATTAATTGGCCCCCCCCTGCAGGGAGGTAGATTATTGTTGATACGCCTCTGCAGTTCATGTGGGAGGCCCCTACAATTCTATGGGGGTTTGGTCAATTGTTCAAAATTGAGGGGGTGGGCTTCCGGCACCTAGGCATGTTACGTATAGAATCGGTTCTGTCCGTTGCCGGCAGTCTTACTATAGCATAACCGATTCTCCGGAACCGAGATAGGACGGCCTAACGGTAAACGCTTCGCCCGAGCGGCCCCGGGGATGGACGGGAGAATTACGATGATTCGAGACCGCCCATAGAATTGTAGGGGCCGCTGGAACCGAGCTAGGAGGCCGTTGAGGGATGAAATAACTTCTCTGATAGGTGTAACTGCTGAAACAACTTATCAGAGAGGTGTCAACTGGGGGATAACTCGCTGTATTTCGGGGGTAGAGCGAGAGAGACGCTTTCTCAGCATGAAGTGTTTGTTAGGTCCATCGGTCCCCACTGGTGGACAGTAAGGGTCGCCCGTTAGGAACAATGTGGTCGCTCGATTGCCGGGCGGCCGTGCTTGTCGCGGGTTTTCTTTACGGTCCCGAGACGGTCATCTCTATCCGGGTTCTATGGCAGTCCGGGGGTGAGTTGGGTGGAGAGCTCATAATTCTTCAACGATCTATCGACTTATGGGATGACAACTCTTATATTCGAGGATGTAGGAGGCGCATGGGATTCTAGATTCACAATGCCTCGCTTGTGGGTCCGGAAAGTCCCGATGGAACGATGTCGTGTCGCTGGAGGGGAAGGCGGCGGCTTTGCCCGGGTGTGATCTACGGTCGGTCGCGATCGGGAATCACGGTCTAGGGCACTTAGGTGACTCAGGGAGCATGCGAGCATCAGTGATAACGGAGCTACTTAAACGTATCTAGGATAGGCTGAAAGGGAAGTGCTCCGCAAGAACAACCCGGGTAGCGCCCGGCTCTGGTCTTGGCGGCCCTTGGCTTGAGCTTTTGGAGGTTATCTCGGTCGGTCAGATTACCCCCGGGCTCTGGTCTGTTCGGCGGTCGGTAATATTACCCCCGGGCTCTGGTGTTGTCGGCCCGATTGCTTGAGCGGAGGAGGGAAGAACCCCCAGTAAGTGCCTAATGCGGGTAGCGATGGGTGCCCAGTTTGTTGGAAGCATGGGGGCTGGCTCTAAGCGCTCGCCTAACCAGCGCCAGTAGTTAATATAACGAAAAGCAGTTCTGTTCCCACACCAACCCCACCGGGCCCCCCCGGGCCCTTCGTGCATGCAGGACCGGCCCCCCTATATTATAAGGGCCCGTAGGGGCGTGGGAGGGGAGGTAGATTATTGTTGGGGTGAGAGGGTGGGAGGCCAACCCTATTGCCACCCACCCACCCCTGGGCGAGTATGGTCGGCAGGGCTGGGTCAGTCCAACCCCACCATCCCATTCGAAATAGAATGGGGGGGGTGCGAAGCACGCAAGGGGGTCAATTTCTCATCCTTCATAATTCCATCCAACATTAACCAATTTTCAGTTTTGTAATTTGGTTACGTAGATAACGGGATAGTAACGGATAAAGTGGTTATTCCCACATTCCATGTGAGGTTGCGTATGAATGAAGAGACGGCCATAGAATTTTAGGGCCGTCTCTGGAATTGGAGATAAGAACCACCCGCCCTCGGGGTGGGTGGGAGGAGGAGAGAACTATAATGGGGGGGCATGTTACGTATATAATCTGGCGGCTAATGCCCAATTCGGCTGGGCAAACACCAGATTCTATCCGTCCTATAAAATGGTAGGGGGCCTCGGTTCATCGGGAACTATAACTACCATGTTATCAACCGATCGAACACCCACCCGAGCTCCCAACCCTAACTTCCGGTAGGGGGTTCAGGATGGTAGAGGAGATCTCCCCGGACCAGCAGCTATAAATAATAGCTCTGATTGAACCGCCGAGCCCCTACTATTCTATGGGCCCTTAAAATAGTAGGGGGCGGTAACCTGATCGGGTATGGTAGTTTTCACCAGCGGGCAAAATACCAGGGCTGTCATTTGCGAGAATAAAGGTAATAGGAGAAACCCCTTGTTAAACCGGGTTTGCGGGTCATGTATTTACTTCTCGAGCTCTCAATTTTTGCAAGGGAGCCCAAGCACACAGGCAAAGCACATAGTCTTACTGGTGCCATCTCTCTATCGACGAACAACACATCTCCCCTGCAGAGGTGGAGGGCTAAGCTGTTTCGCAGGTACAACAGAATCTGCGCTTTAAGGATATATAACTAAGGGTTATGGAACCTAAGTGCATAAAGGTCCATTCACATTGGTTATTAATCTGGATATGAAATAACTCTATCTGGGGCTGGGGAACAAACCGCGGCCTCCGCCTATGATAGGGTTTGGGTTACGCTCGACTATCCTTGTGCTCTTAATAGGATTGCACACCCAACAGCATAAGGCTCGGGTCCGATACTAATATCTGCACCTAAAGGATCTGATCCCCGGCTTTCGAACTGTCTCCGCAATTGGCTCAGATGCTTCCATTGCTGCTTAATAACCCCGGTCTTTCTCTGCCTCTTGAGTCTCCGCTGATGGTTATGGATTAAGAATATAAACCAACTCTGTTGCTAATTATGGATAAACTCGGTAAGCTGTTGCTGGATCAACCCGGGCTACTCGCTCTGTTGCTTCTGGTTCAATTGCTTCACTGGGTCCTGCTACCTTAGCCGCTGGTCGTGATTCCGCTGGTTATGGGTTAATCTAATCAACGGGTGAAACATCTGCGGGGTAGAGTGAATCAACAGGCTCTTGCTCTCGAACTTAAAATGGTGCTGCCCCCGCCTTCACTTGCTCTGCTCCTGGTTCTTGCACTTGATCTGGAACATCATAATCACGCTAACGAGCATAAGGTTCTTTAACCTCTGCCTTAGCCGCTACTGTCTCTACCCCAACTTGTACCTTTGTCTGTGCAGGTAATGGATTCGTAACTGTGCATCTCGATCTTATTCGGGATAAAATGCTCCTGCCTAAGCATACCTTCTAGTTGCCTATAGAAGAGTAGGTCCATAGCCCATTCTAGATTCTCCCTATAGAAGAGTAGGGCCATAGCCAGAGCTACCAGTTTAAGATCCTATGGTCATGGAGCCAATTGCAGAGAAAGATGCGGAAGCAGCTCTTCATCGAGCTTATTGTAGTATATCTAGTCCCAGGGCCGGGTGCAGGCGCAGATTCAGTTTGACCCGTTCAGGATCCAGTGCCCGCAATTGAACCACGAGGGGTAAAGGAGCAAGCAGCAGATACGAAGGCTACAGAAGTTGGCCGAGTAGACACCTTACGTGCGTGAGAGATTGAAATGTGAACATGCTCCTCCATGATCTCGCCTATAGAAGAGTAGGGCAAGTTTCATTCAATTTGGATAGGCTGCTCTCTGAGTGAGCGCGCCTGGACAGCAAGGCGGCACTCCGTCCGATAGAGCTCTCAGGCAATTGGCATACATCAAGGCATCCCTCCTTCCTGCTGATGTGGAAGATGCGGAGAGATAAAGTGTTGCCTGGGGGGAATTTCTCCAGCCGAGAAAGGTGGGAGGTCCTTCATGCCCGTCAAATCAAGTGCCACTTCTGATCTTTACCTTTCCTGAACTACTTGAGAAGCCTCCATTCTCCCCCTTCCCCAGGACCACTTTACGAGTTATGCTCAGGTTACACCTTACCCTCTAAGACTCGGATAGCACGGTCATAAATAGCGGCAGCACCCGGGCCTGCCTGCTTGCTTAGCCATACGCCCGGGCCTACCCTTTCCTTCCACTAGTGATAGGATGGGTGTGGATCATGCATAAGAGAAGGAATGGTGGGCATGCATAAGAGAGAGACGAGCTTCGATCAGAAATCTCAGGAGTGTTCATTTATTAGTTGGGAAATGGGGACTACTACCGCACTTACTGGCTGGGTCCTCTGGATCTTGGGCTCTAGGCACCCTCCCTGGTGGGTCCGTGCATAGTAGGGAAGTGCTTCGGCAGCGTGTTGGTAAGCACAGAATTATTCATTCCTGAGCATCATTGACGCCCAAGCTGCCAAGATGAGATATTAGCAGGCAGCAGTGATATGTTTGATCAAAGCCCTTCTTTATAAATCATGCATGTGGAAAGTAATTACCCCTGCCTTTGTATTTGCTGCCTGTGCCTATCCTGTTGCTTCTGCTCCTTCCTCTGCTTCTGTTTCTGGGTTTCGATCCCGTCTCGAGCTGGAAGAGATGCTGCTTTCTTTGATACTGGGCGATCAACTGCCTATGCCCCCATAGAATTGTAGGGGCTCGGTAAACAAGTTCAATTTATGCTCCCACCACCCTAGTTTCTGTCTTCGCTGGTGGATATGGGTAAGTGAGATTAGCTGCTTCTTCGACTAGCTGTGATGCTGCGAGAAGAACAGCTGTTTCAACAGGTGCTTCATATTGGTAAAATGCTTATGTAGGCGCAGGTGAATCAGTACCATTAAAGGCAGCGGTCGCACCTATTGCAGTTGAACCAGTTTCTCCACCACTAACATCTTAGCCAGCACCTGAGCAAGCACCCCCATCACCAGCGGTTAGAGATCGAGTTAACTCGGTTCCAGGTAAAGCAGATCCCTTTCAAATAGTAGGGCCAGGCGTGGCCGGCGGGCCCATTGAAGGAACAACACCAGTCAAGCTCAGCGTAGCTTCATGTTTTCTAGCCTACCTATAATGCATCTGTTTCCTATGATGCCTATGCTAGTGGATCTGCTCCTATTGGCTTTGCATATAGAACAGGAATAGGCTCAGGGCATGGGTCTTAAACCGTACGACCTGTCACGCTATAACCTATACTGATCCACCATAGTTGGTCCTTGGATCGTTCTCCAGTTTGTTTCGTACGAGCAGCATCAAAGCCATAAGCAGATATGGATCCAGGTGCAGTTGATCCTATTAGCGCTTTAGTTGACTAAGTTCAAGCAACAGTTACTTTCCCGAACGAACAGAGATAGGGAAAGGGCTAACCTCTCGATGCAGATCATCCAGGGGTTTATGAAGAGCGAGATACAGATGTAGACACAGATCTGGTTGGTTGAAGTTCCAATGCCAATTCGAGAGTAAGCCCCAGGTTAAGTCGATCCACCCGTAGCAATAGAGCCAGATGGAAATCCTCCATGTCTAAATGTATATCCCGGGGTTAAAGAACTAGCTTCCCTACTGATAAATCACTGCCATTAGCATAGATCTATAGATGGCTACTCCGGGGACTAACCTTTTGTGCATAGCGCTCCCCCTACAATTCTATGGGGGCCACTCGTCGAATGGAACCTTACTTTTTGTTCATATTGCCCCAAGACTAGAAGCGATCTGTCCACTTGTTCAGCGGGTGTAAGATGCGAATCAATAGGGTTATGTATATATAGAGGACCTTGCCCGGCGGGGCGTTTTGTTTTCTGGGTTCAGTCATTTACCTAGCGCTACCTACGAGGCTTCGCTTCGATCGGACAAATTCTTAGATAGTCTATATCTCCGGGGCTCAACTCAGCAGCCCTCGATTCTGTCATGTTTTCTGGGTGGACGAATAACTCAACCCTAAAGAAAGGCGGGCACGGCGATGCGGACCCTAACCCAAGCAATCCATGGGTTCTAAACGGTATCGCAATCCATAGGTCACCTTTCTCTGTCCTCCCAATACCCCATAGAAGTGCCGGGGACGGGAAAGGACCCTTTGCACCCGTGCTCGTAAAGAATGCTCGTATCTATTGGGTCAGGTGCTGCACCCACACAACCTAGCACTACGGTCGTCTATATCTCCCGGTGAACATTGCTATATGTTATAGAGGTGGTGGCAGCTAGTCATGATCTTGACTTTCCCACCTGGCTAACTTAACCAGAATCGAAGGGTTCGGGCAACTATATAAAAGAAGGGCAAAGCGACCGCCTTTCATTCTAAGCCTACCTTTTCTGAATAAAGAGATGCCTAAGAAACAGCGAGGATATGGGGCTTCCAAATTGAGTTGGATTTGAGCCTCTGGATGAGTGGATTGGGGCGGAGAGAGATAGAAGGGCGGTGGGGGCATCTTGATGCTTCAGAGTGGGTTCTATTTCGTACACGGATCGATCCTTTCCAAGCGTTTCTCACTGGGACCGCTCCTCGGTATCAGATATGGGATGTTTATATCCATCCATAGGACCCGAATGACCCGGAAAACATTTCTTTATCCCCCCCCCCCCTATATATAATTTATAATTTGAGTGATGAGTTTATTTCGAAATTCCACCACGCTGGATTGGAGGGGGAACGCCTAACATGAGTTTTAGAACCCGCCCTTATTATTTCTTGAACGAGAGATTACTCTGCTCCACCAGGAGATCGTATCACTTAGGACCGAACTTCAGGGTTGTTTCAATCGATGGTAGATCGGGCACGGGACCACAAAATCCTTTTTCTTCTCCGGCTCGCTTAGAAAAACAAACTCTCCCTATCAACAGAACATGCACTCGCTCTCGGGGTGGGTGGGAGGCTATAGTTAGGCGCCCATCCCGACCAACCTTCTGGATTCCCTTTCCCCCCTATCGATTCATACGAGTCAATGCGATAAACGGGGGCTAAATGACATCTATTGCGAAAGGGGGGAGGCGTTTCGCCGGTCACAAAGAACTAATCGACTCAGTATTGCCGGACGCCGGATGAACGAACTCGGAAGATCCATCTTCTTTCTGCATTAACGAATATGATCCCCGGAACGGTTACGGCGAGATGTCGCTATAGCCACTAGACAAATGTCGACCTTGTTGAGAATACCCCTAGAGCGATTCAATCCAGCCACGTCTGGGTTGTTGCCAGATCACTTGACCGTATCTATATCCAATAGACTCGACTCGTATAAATATATTTGGTTGATCGATGGGTTGAAAGATCTATCCCTCGACAACTTGGAAAGTTGAGTGCCCCCTAGCGAGTCAACCGGGTCTCGCTCCTAAAAGCTAGAAACAACTTTTTGATACGTCGAGAAAGGAGTTGCCCAATCAATAGGTCGATCTCCTGTTCATGCACAATTAATATTATTCAATGGAAATAAGTTGCTTGAAAGCCCAACTTTAATGCTTGCTGGAAATTTTGGAGAGCAGGTTATACTAGCGAGCTGATTCCTTAGAATAGTAGGGGCCATTAGAAAACTATATTAGCAACCGGGGCTCAATTTCTTAACCCATTATTCCTTGAAAGTCGTTTCAGAGGCAACACCAGCATATTTCCCTCAATGAGCTTGCTGGTTCTCCACTACTCTCCCAACACGAGAGCTCCGCTTTACCCATTGAGAAATGGTTCTTCAGTCACTTCCAGTAATGCCGGTTATAAGGAGCATGACGAGCAAAGGGTCCAGAGAAACTCTGACTACCCGTTACTAGCCACTTTCTCTAAGTGCCCCTACTATTCTATGGGGGTGACCTCTCCTAGCTCTATATTATTGCCAGGGGTTGACATCTCGAACTCGACCTCGACGTCAGGGGTTCCCCACTATGACAAGCCGGATTGGAGGCTACGAATGAATGCAACCACCAAAACCTTCATTTGGACCCATAAAGTCACTGTTCGGCATCGTAAAGCTAAGCGTTGCTCCTTTGGTTAATTCTTTCTTGTCTTTGGCCCATGGCGGCTTTGATAATTTGTGATAAATCCCTACGGGCAAAGAGACAAAGAGATTGTGGCCCTGGCATTTGTGCTATTCATGGGATCGGGATGGGATGTCAGTGTGGTTTGGTGCCATGGCCCCAATCTGGTGCCTGCCTTCATCGCCCACAAGGAGGTGACGGCCTCAGTCGGCGTCTGCGGCGCGCGGTGGTAGTCAGTCAGCCTCGTTCAGTTCATCTATTCGGTTCAAACCACATTGACCCGGTTCTCATTTTATGCGCATATCTCCCTCGCTCCGGTTAATAGCTCTTGGTCGAAGGTTCCCCGTCACTGAGAAAATGAAAGATTTAACTTGCGTAAATGTGAGTGGGCGGGTAGCGGTCAACACCTGGAAAGATCCGGCAGCTCTGCTAATCTCAGGACCTTCCCAATAGCGTATAGTTCTACGTAGCTAACAGAAGAATTCGTCGTTATGGAGATTCTATAGTTTAATACCCCGCAGAAGCATATGCCCTACAATTCTATGGGCGAGCAGATTCAGTGCCTATTATTTCTTTTGTTTACCTGAAGCCCGTTGATTAGATTGATTCAGTTGATCCACCAGTAGCAGACCCAAATACAATTTGTTTTCCGGATCGAAATGCATTCCATTCAGCACCTCGCCCAACATCCCTTCCATATCGAGACCGAGATCCACCAGTAGCGGAATCACTAGGAACAGAACGAAACAGTATCCATTTAAGCAGCTTAAACACCAGCTGATCGAGATCGAGAGCCTATAGATCCATATCCCGTAGCAGATTCCCCAGTTTACTACCCAGTAGAGGTAGAGGCAAAGTCAGAAGCAGAGGAAGCAAAGGCAACAGAGCCCGTTGATTCACCACCAAAAGTTGCGTTTGATCGAACAGAAGCAAAGGTGGAGGCTGGAGAGTAAGAACCATAGCGAGGGGTTGGGGATCGAGACCGAGTAGCAGATCCATCAGTAACAGGTAGAAGCATTTTGAGCCTTTTATCTGGAACGGAGAGAAATAGGCAGAGCGCCTAGTTTAGCTTGTTATTTCTATAGAGTGAGATTGACCATATGCAGATTCACCAGCAAAGCTAAGATCTAGGGCAAAGCCACCAGCACCCGCGGTTCCAGATTATCTAGTTGAACGAGTAAAAGAAGCACTTCGCCCAGCACCTACTATTGGTTCCATATATAGATATAGGCCAACCCCCTATGGTGATGAATCAACCTAGGCCGGATATAGATAGGGGGCTCTCTAGCTACCTTCGCCCCGAGAGGCTCTGCCTTTCTCTATCCTGAGAGGAGCCGCGGATGGTGGGAAGTCAACTTTAAGCGCTACTGCCTCCCCTACCTTCTATGGTGTTGCTTTTTCCACCGCTGCTTGCTCAGATGCCTCTGCTATCTCTACCTTTGCTATTGGTGCTTCTGTGTTTTAGTAAACAAGGTCAACTGGCGCTAGATATATACTGGATCTCCAATGAATGGATTTGGATCAAGAGTTTTCACGGTCTACTGGGTAGACTCAATTTCCAGGCTCTGTCCCCCCACCCGGGGTGGGGGGGAGGAGATAGTTGGGGTGGGATCGAGCTTCGGATAAAGCTGTAGAATTGGTCACTAGTGAGTAGCAGCCTTTGCCCCTGCGTCAGCCCCCTCCGGGACTGGGTAAAGCGGTTTCAGTAAGTTCTGTTACTACTATACGTAACAGAAACTGATTTCCAATGAACGGAACTGGGTTGCTCCAATTCCATTAGTACAATCCCGGTGGAGTCTCACAGCAGAGGTGAGTATTCTCCTCCCACCCACCCCTGCCTGCAGGGGGAGCGGATCGAAGCCCTTAAAATAGTAGGGGACGACCGAGAAGGATATGGACGAAGCGACAACTATCTCCTCCCCCCCACCCCGGTAGCACTCTTATGAAGGAGATGCCGCGGGTCGGGAGGAAGAACTGTTTGCTATTCGAGTGGGAAGATTGATAGAATATTGGGGTTCCGATGATAGGGCTTTTATACTTTTACTTTACCGATAATTGGTTCGAGTTCTCAATAATTTATCACATTATTCCCATTCTCGTCAGTAATGGGGGGGATAATGGAACACTTGGCAGAGGATGTGATCTTGCATGTGGGTCAAGGCCATTATTGGGGAACCGATGCACCGAACGAACAGGTCAACTGGTTTCAACCATCCGACCTAACTATTTCTGAGCCGTGTGAGCGGTGCAGAACCAGCTACAACTCCTTGCCCGACCACAACTCGGTTTCGGAGGGGAGGGATTAGCAACATCTTCTTTCCTCCCCAGAAAGCAGGGTCTAGTGAGATCCGATTCGTGGAGAAAGGGTTCGAAATGATCTTTTCAAGTGGTCGGTTTTGGGTCTCGAACGGTAGATAGGATCGATCCTGTTTCGGATCCCTTGGTTCGGGAGGAGCTCCACCTATGAAAGCCAGTGAGAAATCTTGGGCTGCTTTTTGAAAATCCAATCTTTCTTCCGGGTCATGGCGCGGATTAGCCACACTTTGTAACTCGAGGTCCCGCTCGATCGAATCAATCCGCTGGTCTTAAGTCTATTCGGTCTCCTTAGCCACACGCGGGACAGGGCATAAGATGTGGTTTAAGAGAAAGCTCTCTCTCCTCCATAGAACTATAGTTTAGTTTTCGCCAATTCCTAGTGCCGGGTCTATAGGGATAGGGCTCCCCGCCCCCTTAACTATCTATGGCGCCCTAGAATCTATCTGGGGAGGGGGAGTATTGTCCTTCCAGTAGTCCCTTCCGGTCTATATGATATGGGCGGGAGAGGATCATCCATAATCCATCTATTCGTGTCGTGATATCAGTCATCAGTCGTATCACGTATAGAAATAGTTCCATAGAGATGGATGATGTGTGATGGATGGCCCTATCCATATATTCGACCCCCTCTAGATCTATGGGGAGAGGGACTCGACTAACATCTGTCACGCCATAGGGGTGGGTGGGAGGAGATAATTAGCCGGGGTGGGCATGCCATATCTATATATATAGTATAGGGGTGGGCACGCCATATCCATATAGCCAGGGTGGGCACGCCATAGGGGTGGGTGGGAGGAGATAATTAGCCGGGGTGAATATCTCGATGTGGATCTGATCTGTTACAATGCGGTGGGTACGTTATCTGTCACGATGTATTACGGTAGGGTGGACCAACCGACTATTGCTGTGGACCAACCTGGACTCAACCGACCGACTTCATGAGATCGGGTCAAGCCAATCTGCTTAATCTCTCTCCTCTCGATAGAACCTCGCCCCTGGAATGGGAGGAAGGAGCCCCCGCAGTCAAGTGGTGGCCAACATCCACACCAGTAACAATGACTCCCGATACTGTTTTTGATGCTTTCCGGAACCCCATAGAATTGTAGGGGCCGAAGACTGTACGAACGCTACGCTCTAATGTATAAGGCGCTCAACCTTGTATATATAGTGCGCTACATAGATGCTGCGATAGCAACGTGAGTGCTAGGCAGGCGGCTTCCCTGGGTTGGGGGGGATAATTGTTGTTGGGCAGGAGTGAGCGACAAGGAAATGGGCTGGATCCAAACAAGACCCCACCGGGGGGGTGGGAGACTATAGAGTTGGGCAGACCCCACCGCCCCGCCTATAGAAGAGTAGGGGCCTGGGGTGGGGGGGCCTTGGGTGGGGCCCTTTTACACCACCCTGGGCCCCACCCAGGGCCCCGCCCTGTGGAGCGGGATCGGGGAAATGCCGCAGGAAATGGAGGTTGCCGATGAACACCCGTCCCTGCAGAGGGGCATGCCAAGCAGAGGGGTAGTGGGGTCTTGATTGATAGGGTTGGAAGGATAATCGTTCGTTCTCCCGGACTCCAGAGGGCAAGGAAGAGGGAATGGAGGCTGCGTCCCGAAAGCTATAGCCTCTTCATCGAGAAAGAGAAGAACAACCATTCCAGCAACTTTAGGGTGCTTCAGGCCCCTAAGGCCCCTGGCGAATAGTAGGGGGTCGGTCCCGAAGGGTCAGGTAGTTCCTGCAGTTCATGTGTGCTTGAGGAAGACCCTGGCAGTCCTATCTAGAATTCCCCCATGAATGCACACCATGCAGTTCCATATAAATCGGTCCCCTGCATAGGCTAACCCTGAGCCATAAGTGGACCAGTCCCAACTATATCCACCCACATGAACTGCAGCGGGAGCAATCTATGCTATCAGAAACGTCCGGTTAGGGAGATATCTCCCAACCCGGGCACCTTCTATTCCCGCCCAAATGCACCGGAGATAGATGGGGGGTCGGAACCCAGCATGTACATTTCTCTCCGATCCGGAATAACTATGAGCTCTAACTGCCTGAATGACTATAGTCGAGTTGCCCATCCGTGAAAGCTCTTCATTCCATCCCACCAGATCCCGGGAAGGTAACGACTCAAGATGGACCCCGATGGGCGGGCCGAGCACGAGAGACTAAATGAACCTGTGAGTTGAGCTCATGGGTCGATTAACCATCCTGTTCCCGGTCCCCCCATAGAATTGTAGGGCGAGGTCCCGGTTCGTTCGATCGATGCACGGGAGGTGAGGCGGGAATCGATATCCGGCGGGAGTGAATGTGTTTGTTAGTCGGAGGTGGGAGTCAGGGAGAGATTCCAATACCACGCAATTCTTCCCGTGACGATTAAACAATGATATCCATGGGTTGGGTGGGAATATAAGGCGGGGAGATTCACATCTCTCACCCAGACCGATCCCAACCACCTAGGGTTATGTGCCACATGTGAGTGATCCCAGGAACCCCATATGCAATACCATATCACAGGCCTGGATGTCAGGCTAATATTCCCTCCAGGGCCATAACATTCCAACCCCCGGTTCGTTTCCGGATCACCAGGGGGGGACCGAGTAACCGATCATTGCAAGTATTTGGTACCAGGCTCCCCCATCCATGCGCATGAGATCCTCATAGGTGTTGCTTCGAAGAACCCCACGGAATTCCATTAACAGGAACGAACAGACCAGACACCATAGACAAACTGACGAACATAAAGGATTCCAAGATGAACCGGCGAAAGATTTGTATTGATTGGATGCCTCGACAACCAGGTTACAGTAGTTGTCAGAGGTGGGGTCGGATGGGGGCTCGAGGTGGGGTTGAGAGCTTTGAAGTGAAGGTCGAGTGTCCCGCTTGGCATAGGAGTGATTCAAATCCCGATAATGACTACTACTACTACTGCTACTACTACTACTACTATCACGTAATAGACTAGTCGGAATTGAACTATGCTTCCGCCCCTCGATTTGTTGTTCGATCCGCCCCCTTCCGAATCAATAGGAGTAGAACTAAAGGATGAAGCTCCTCCCCTGTTCCTCCCTACCCCAGAGTACCTCTCCTGCCTGGGCCTACCCAGATATTTATGAATAACCCATTCGACCGAATCAATCGGGACGGGAGTCGACTGACTGACGAGGAACTGACAAGGAGAGGAGATTCAAGCGAGCCGATAGAGAAAGTAGGGGCTTACTCTTCACCGTTAGCAAATGTTGCCGCTGTTTTGCAGTTGTTGGGGGTGGGGCAGGAGGATATAGTTGTATTACTTACCCCCCCGCCCGGCCTTAGATTGAAATTGAAATCCCACTATAGTTGTAGGGAGGCCGGGTGGGAGGGCCCCTACTATTCTAAGGAATATTTCAAATTCACGCTGCTAAGCTTAGGTAGTTTAGGTGGGATTCGAACCCACACTCCACAATCAATCCCACCCAAGGCAGACCCAACTTTTCTACTTCCAACCCAGTGCTTCGCCCCCCGGGGGGGTGGGAGGCCCATAGAAGCCGGGCGGGGGGGCGAGGCCTTATGGGTGGTTAGGAGCCGAGAAAGGGGTCGGATATGATTCGGGTGGGTGGTCAGCTCTAGTTCCGGCCCATAGAATAGTAGGGGGGGATAGGCCTTGGGTGGATATAGTTGCTCCTTCATTTCATCCACTAATCCGGGTGGGTGGGAAACTATAGTTGCATCTCACCCGTTCCCATTACCCAATATGACTCCGGTTAGATGGGCGATCTCGGTTGGATCCTTCACTCGGCCAATCGAATAAATAGAGGAGGTTTGATCTCAAGCCATCCGTGGTGGTCTCGAAACCTGTGTTCTCGTACGGAAGCCCATTCTCGCGGAGCGGAAAGTATATCATGAATGGACTACCCACCCAATCTTTAGTTCTTTTCCTCGCCGGTCAATCCCCCCAACCAGATGGATCAAGCATTCCAGCTGGCATCTAATCCGGGTGGGGGGGAATTGAGTCGATCGTCCTAAACTTATCTTTTTCATTTGGGGGAATTAAATAGAATAACGACCGCCCTACTATTCTAAGGGGGTGGTGGACAACTGAATCAATGAATCGAACATTTTTCTCTCCTGCCACTGATTCGATTCCTTTCTCTCGTTTCATAAGAGACATACGTGGGAGAGGCTGCCCCCTTTACTTCGGGTGGTGCGGTAGGGTGAGGGGATAGAGATTTCGATCCATATGGCACTCGGCTGGAGGCCCCATCCTCCTCCCACCCGGGTGGGGGGGAATTATGGGTGGGGTGGGCGGGAGGTCTAACTAGAATCCCCACCCGCCCTTCGGGACCTGCCCTTCGGGCCCGACCTGGGGGGGGTGGGAGGCTATAGAGTTGGCCCGGCCTTGGCACCGACCATATGGAACAACTATATGGGGGGGTGGAGGTTGGACCGACCCTAAAGAGCCTGCCTTTGGCGAAGGGGAGCCCCGATGAATTCCCCTACTATTCTATGGGGTGGGGAGGCCCCTACTACTGACTGAAGGAGCCACCCACACTTTGCCTTCAGCTGACTAAGGCCAACTATGGTGGTGCCAGTGAAAGGCAGGCCAACTAACTATAATCTACCCTCCCGCAACCCCCCCCCCCTGCCGAAGGCAGGCCTTAGGTCTTCACCGAAGGGCATGGACGGTCCCTTCGGGCATGGTCGGTGGGGTTGGGGTGAAGGGTTCCTATCCCGTCCTCCATCCCCGGTGAAGGATGGCTAATTAATATCTCCCTTCCGAACAATCCAACAACTATGGTAGGCGAATTCCGATTATCTAACTTCTTTTTCTCTTGTCCGTCCTCCTACCTTTTTGTTCTCTGGGCTTGCCTTCCTTCCTGCTGATTGAACCGGCCGGGTAACCGGATAGAACAATCCAACATCCTTCGAGAAAGAGCGAGGGAGCCGAACAGGGGGTGGGTGTAAAGGGTGGCAATGAAGCCGGCCAGAGGGGAGGGAAGATCTATCCTCCACCCCCGGTAGGGACTAAGAAAATCTGTTAGGATGGAATGACCGTGTAGGAAGGCCACTGAACGAGGGTGCCTCCCTTCCTTGGAGATGGGCGAGAAGCCCGAAGAGGGTAGAACTAACCTGGGGTCCTTCCTCCCTTTCCTCTCCACCCACGGTTGAGTGAGCTCTATGGGGTCCTTCCAGTTGGATGGATGGATTTCCGGATGGCATTATAGAACTGGGTAACTATCCTACAACTGATCGGTCCGGGCATCAATCTAGCCTTCCTTCCCGCATCAATCTAGTTGAGTTGGAAATAGAGTTCTTGCCTCCCGCCCAGTTGAGGGAGAGCCCCTATCAATTCTATGGCCTTCCGGTTGCCCTCCTTATTCTAGTTGAAAGGGAGGTAGTTATAGCTGCTAGTCGTTGCCGGTTGAGCAACTATACGTTACTGGACTACCGAGGGAGCATTCCGACCAGGGGGTGGGTGTAAAGGGTGGCAATGAAGCCGGGGGTGAGGGAAGGACTCTTCTCGACAATACTGGTCTCGCCATAACTACGTCTATCCAGCCATAAAAAACTACATCGGTGAATGCCCTTTTTTCTATAATTCTTCCTGTTCTCAACAATAAAGCCGGATGGAGAGCAGGTAGTTGGGCTAGTTAACTACTATCCTGGGGGTGAAGGCCCTAAGAGAACTTGATATCCCCCGGACCAGCTTGACTGGAGAGCGAACTAGATATGGGGAAGTTCTAACCGGTTCTCCAGAAAATGGAGCTACCGATGGGCACAGCTATTTGTTTTCACCCACGGGACTATCCCCGTAACAAGGCGTAGGTTCCATATCTAGAGAGGGGTCACCGCTCCATCCTTCACTCAACCGAACTGGCTTCTTTCTCTACCTACGTGATAGCCTATAGTTGCCCCCCGCCCGTTATCGCATTGTTGGCCCGGATGGCCTCCCCCTACTATTTATAAGGGCATTAAGTTCCATCCGGAGAGAAGTTAACAAATTGATTGCCCGGTCCTCCCTCCAACTCCACAGCTTCGCCCCCGGTTGCTCCATCCTCACCCACGGTCAAGGGCTCCATCGGTAGAGAAGGATAGCCCTACTATTCTATGGGGAGTGAAGAAGGAGAATAACAATCACCCAAAAGTGGGGTTTCTCCGAGCCTACCGGGAAGTGCCCGCGTAAGTTTCCACTGTCCATCGGGGCTACCCTCCCTTTACACCGGGGGCTTCTATTTTGTTTGGCCCACCAGCAAAGCAAAATCTATTTTGTTGGGATGCTCCTTCACTCAACCGGGGCTATAGTTCCCTCCCACCCGGTCAACAGCCAGAAAGCATGCTCAGGTAGGCCCGAAAGCTCAGGTAGGCGGGACTGACTCCTTATTCTAGCAGGTTGATTAATGGCAGAGTTGTTAATTCTCCTCTTTCTCGGGCAACTATAGGTAGGGCGGCTCCATCGGATGGGAGTTGCCATCCCGTGTAGGAGGCAGGAGTAGCTCCAACTAGAATAGCTCAATTCCTTTCTCGTCGATGCCGGAAGGTGTTAACTAATCAATCTACTTCCGCCATAGAATAGTAGGGGGCCTCCTAAATTCCGTGCAGGGGTGAAGGCGGATAGATGTTAGCGAATGTTAGGCCAATCCCCTAAAGAAAAAAGAGGCGATAATATAATAGTAGGGCCGAGAATTAAGAATAGTAGGCCTAGACACCCTTCCTAGATTGAAATCGGGGGTGTGGGGAGTTTTTTGCTAGAACTGCCTCCCTCGTCGAGTTTTGTTTGCAGGGCTATAACTCCCTGATGATCATTAACGAGGGAGTATGAATTAACTTTCTCGGAAGGGCGCACCAACTCATGTTACGTAGATAGTCAACACCAGATTATATACGTGATAGCCTAACGTTGATTCCAACTATAATCACAGAAGAGGCTGTGAGGTTGATCCCTTTGGCTTCACCCAAACCAACCTAAGGCAGCCCCAATGAATTTCCCTACTATTCTATGGGGTGGGAGACCCCTACTGTTGGAAGGCCACCCACCTGGAGGTGGGAGGCCACCTCCCTACTATTTGGGCCACCACCCCTTGGCACGCCTTGGCCCCGACCATGGTAGCAACGAAACAACGCTATAATGAAACGGCGGCATGAACAATGAGGGTACGCGGCGAACCTTAGGTCTTACTGGGAGGATAGATCGTCTTAGAAGTCGGGAATTTCAATTAGGTAGGTCTGTTAGTAGGAGGAGGCCAAAGGCGGGTGGGGGACAAGGGGTTGCCACCCACCCCGGGCGAATAGGCCGGTCCTGCATGCACGAAGGGCCCTCCCTGAACCCCCTACTATTGGAAGGGCCTCCCACCCGACCCTTCGGGACCGACCTATTCGTCTTATGGTCGGTGGGGTTTGCGGTCCCGAAGCAGGGCTGGTCGGCAACCAGTGGAAAATAGACCGCTTGGGTCTAATCCAACTGGATCTAGTATAACCGTTATTGCTCTAACGAGAAACGATAACCGGTTAGAGAGGCCGCCATAGAACTATCCTCGTAAGCGGTATTGAGAGTCAACTATAAAGGGCTCTATGGCAGCTATATAAGCCCCACCTAGGGGCCATCTCTGCCTCCCACCCCGGTGGGAATTTGGCCCCAGGAGGGATCTTAGTTCATTAGCTGCTGAAGAGCGCCCCTGCAGTTAGGAGGAGTACCCTTCCTTCTTTATGTTCAGGAGGCAACCAGCTAATCTACTACCTGAAACAATACCCGGGGGCAACAACGAACTACAGGAGGGGGCTACCTGCCAATCAGATAGAGATAGAAGGGCTCTCCGGTGTGGCATCAAACTAGAACTATATCCGTCACATGTCGAGGGGGGGTTGTCCAGTTCTAAGAGAAAATGCCCTAAGGCCCGGGGGTGGGTGCGAAGCACGCAAGGGGGGGGTGGGGGTTCTTTTCGTCCAGAGAAAATGTTGTTGGGGTGGGCCTTTATAGTTCAACCGGCAAAGATGCGAATGTATCCTTGCCCGGGTGTTATGATCATACACCCCGGGGCTCGTGTTCTAACAAATAATAGGGACCGGGAAGAACCAACACTGGTCAACCAATCGTCGAAGGAGCTGAGCTAATGGTGGAGATATCCACGGTTGGTCTCCGTTGGGGGTCTCCTTTCAGACAGGAAGAGGAGTAATGAAAGCCCTTGAGTTATATTAATTTGGTGAGGAACTAGATTCTCTTCGGAAGGTTTTGAATCACTTGAGGGACGTGGGAAACCCCGGATCCCTCTACGCCTGAGTGCTGTACCGGTTGGGACCCTCAGCTTTGAGACCGACCCAGCAGCAACCAAAGATGTACCGGGGATCCTGCTCCTGACGATTTGGCGGAAGGTTGGTCCGGGTGGGGGGGAATTATAGAGTAGGGCAGATGGATACCCGGGAAACAAGGATGCTAAAACAGGTATTGATGCCCCTATAGATAGTAGGGGAGATGTATTCTTGAACCGCCGATGGATCGACTTAAGTGCCCTCACTAGAATTCCCACCCAACAACAACCCCATAGAATAGTAGGGGCCTCCCACCCGGAGTAGCCATCGATGATGTATCACCCGGATATGCGATATGCCCGATAGTGAACAGGGAGGACCCCGGGGAGGTCGGTCGATGATCCACGTTTTCGAGCAAACCTCTGAGCCCCTACTGTTCGAAAGGCGGGTGGGTGGGAGGAAATGCCGTATCCCGCGTTGACCAATACACTGAAAGGTTCTTGTTATCTCCCTTAGAATAGTAGGGGACTCTGACTCCTCTTTCTTCTACTGTTCTTCCTTCGTTCGTTGACCCATCTGATCTAGTTTCTTGCCTTGCCCCCCCTGCAGGCAGGGGCGCCCTACCTTTCTATAGTGGGGCCCTCCCGGCCAACGGGAGAGGGGGAGGGCGCCCCTATCTATAGTAGGGCGATCAGAGATAGCCGGCCGATCGGGGAGCCCCTCCGGGGCATTGGATGTATCGTCAGGGTCGAATCGTTCAGTTGCAGAGAATAGATCCCTTCCCCGGTCCCTCCAATCGACGGGGTAGGCAGGTACTATGGATCCTCTGACTCCCAATCAGGGTCGCCTTCACTCATTGCCCTACTATTCTATGGAGTGATGATGAGGGATAACCTTGTGTTGGGTCTCGCCGGTGTTGCCTGTAGGTCGCAATACGCTCCGAGATGGCCGTCTGTCTCTTGTTCCCCCTAGGTGGGTAATCCGCTCCCCGGCCTCTGCTGCGTCTGGCCCGTCCCCTAGGCACCCTCGGAAGGCGGGGAGTGTTACAACGTACGGTTGCAACTACGGTTACAGGGTTTGGTGGCCCAAAATGGACTCGGCTTCGCCTTTCTCGCTCACTTTTGCTCGCATTCCTCATCTCTAAAAGCATCAGGCTCGCGAGGTGCCTCGCTCTTGCGACATGCTATGCTCCCCTTCTCCGTTCTCGAGGAAGGGTGGGTCCCATGCTCACGCACAACTATAGAGAGTTGTATCCCTATAGGGTCGTTCGTGTAGGCCGCCCTACCTAAACCAATCATCATATCGGTCCCTAAGCCCCATTGCTGGAAAGGCTCGGCTTCAGAACCGTACGTGAAGCTTCTGCCTCATACGGCTCCTCTCGGGATCAGAGATCTTCGTTGGCTCCGGGATACAGGGAGTCCGAGGCTGTTGCACGCCCCCCCGATGGAAGTTAAACGAGAAACAATTCCAATCAACCCACAGAAAGAACTCCCTCCTGCCCCGCAACTAGAGTTCCCTGACCCCCCCGGGCTTTCTATGCTTTCAACCACGCGAACTATAGAAAGAAAGAACTATAGTTGGGGCTATAGATAGGCGCGGAGTTCTGCTAAGCTTTCTCGCTCCCCTTCCAAGACCTCTAGTTGGGGAAGACTGAGGCCGGGCCTTGGGCTGCCAGATCCATGAGCCCTACGGGCACCTCGGACGATATCGGTTCCCGGCCGTTGAATCAGAGGGGCGGCAGGCGTGTCGGGGGTGGCGGGCGCAGGGGTTGCCTCTTGGGGAATGATGACGTGAGCGATTGGCCTTCCCTCCTCGTCCTATCGGTCGGACGAGAGCACAGATCTAGGATATATGCAGGCCCCCGAACCAGTCTGGGGAAAAACCACTGCTCAACCAGTCGATACCTGGCTCGATCCGATGCACTAACCATGCCGAGGCGAGAACAATTCAAGCCGGGTCGCTAAACTCCTCCAACCAGCATGTACGTAAATCGGATGCTGCAGATGATGTGGCGGGGCGAGGTTGAGGCCTCCTTTGCCCCACTCCCGGGGGGAGCGGGGGATAGCTCCAGGGTGTTTTTGACCAATATAGAGCTACCCTTAGAATAGTAGGGCGGGTGGGTGGGAAGCAATAGTTCCGGGGCTCGCTCGGAAAATGTTGACGGGCTCGCCCCATTATAACCTTCCTCCTCCCACCCACCACTAGAATTCCCCCCCACCCAGCTTTGACCCCACCGACCAAGGCTCCGCCACCATCCATAAGGCATATAGGGCGGTAGGCGGAGCAACTCTATAGCCTCCCACCCAAGGCCTATCCCTATATCCAATTAATCTCCCCCCCCCCTGCAGGGAGGGGCGGTGGGGTTTGTGGTGGGCGAAGCCAAGGAATATATGGTCAGTCCCAAAGTCATATAGGCCGGTCCCAACCCCACCGACCTATATTACTTTGGGACCGACCTATATTACTTTGGGACCGACCAAGGCTCCGCCACCGGGGGGGGTGGGAGGCTATAGAGTTGCTTCGCTACCGACCTGAGGCTCCGCCCCCGACCATATATGCCTTAGAGCCCCGCCTATCTCCCACCCCCCCGAACCCAACCCCACCTAAGGCCTGCCTTCGGCAGCCGACCATATTGGCAACTACTATAGCGGGTGCCGAAGGCACGCCTTGGGTGGGGGGCAATAAGTTGGGCCTCCCACCCACCCCGACCTGCCCTTCGGGACCGACCCCCCTACGGGGCCTCAGGTCGGCCCCTACGGGGCGAAGCCCTGGTGGCGAAGCTAGGGCGGCCCTACTATTCTATGGGGCCAACCCCACCACAAACCCCTTTTTTGCCGCCCCGCCACCCCCACCCACCCCCTATAGCCCCACTATTCTATGGGGCCTGCCTTGGCAGTAGGGCCTTAGGTGGGGTTAGGCAGACCGACTTTGGGGGTGGGAGGCTATAGAGATTAGCGAATGGAGTGGTGGGGTTAGGACCTAAAACTGCCGGCGGCCGTTGGCTTGCTGCTCAGTGCCGGTATGTTTCTGATAGTGACCATAGAATAGTAGGGGCAACCCACCACCACACTTGCCCGTGCATGCATGCATGCAGGACGACCCGCCACCCCTAGGCTGGTTGGTTGCTGGTTGGTCACTTGCGGCTACATAGCCTCCACCCGGATGAACCCGAAGGGTCGGGTGGCAATAGGGAGGTCGGTGGGGTCCGCCTCAGGTCGGCCCCTACGGAGCGAAGCGCTGGGAACTTAGGAGGATAGAGAGATGGGCCTGAGAAAGAAGCCCTGGATGGTGGGTTTGTTCGCGGACCCCACCGACCGTTGGCCCCAACCCCACCGACCATACCTAGGACCCCACTGACCATACCCGCCTTAGGTCGGCGGGGTTGGGGCCCTGGGTGGTGGGGTCTGCCCCTGGAGAGGACTGTTTTTCCTTCCAATGTCCCTCTATTCACGGTGAGAGGGACATTGGATACTGACCCCTATCCACCCTATCCAAACCGCCACTATCTAGAGTAGGGACTAAACTACACTATAGAAGGAGGGGGGAGGGGGGGGGGGGCGGATCTATATTCTATATGTAATACAAATCTCGGGCAGATAGATCCGAACTATGATCTATCCATTAGTGCAAGCAGCGGCCCGCCCCCATCTCGACCAATGGATAGGGAGAGCAGGTCGAGAGAGAGGGGAAGCCTACCTCCACTCATGAAGTCGCCCGGATCCGCCCCCCCATAGTTTCTATAGGCCTCAACCTCAGGCCCATAGATAGTAGGGGCCCCCTGCAGGGTGGGGGGGAATTCTAGCTATAGAAAGGGCCCGTAGGGGCGCATGACCTTCGTACGTAGCCTTGACCTCCCCGGTCGGGTCGAGCGCCGGTCCGGTCGAGCCCGCCCCCCTCCTTTTATAGTGGGATAGGTGGACCTTCTATTCCCGGGTGGGGGGCCCCTACTATTCTATGGGCTAGTAGCCCCCACCTTATTTTAAATAGCTATAGATAGGGGCGCATAAATGTTACCTTTATCCACCCCAGAATCCCTGGATCGGGAACTATAATCCCCACCCTGCATTGGCGTGCCTTCGGCGCCGACCATATTGGAACTATAATGGGGGGGTGGGGGGGGGGTGGGGTTGGCGGCCCCTTCTATCTCCCCCACCCACCCAACTAGAATTCGGGTGGGTGGGAAACTATAGTTCCGGGAGGAGATAGTAGGGGGACTCGAAATGTCCGGTGCCGGGTTGGGTGGGAATAGAAGGTCCACCTATCCCGTTGGAAAAGTAGGGGTGTCCAAATCCCTTGGGACGGGTGAAGAAGGATCAAATGCCAGGCGGTTTCTAGGTCCCCCACCCACCAGCTATATCCGATCAAAATGTCTGGGGGCCTAGATAGCTGGGCCCCTACCTATATAACTGGCATTCCAGGTGACAAGCGCTTAACACGGGCACAAGCAGGGCTCTACCAAGGGGGCGCTATACTATAGTAGTTCACATAGGTGCTCGGGGTAAGAGATGTACTTTGAACCGAACAACCGGCCCGGTCTCGACCGGAGCTCAACCGATATCTTGGTTGAGGTATTAAAAATACGAAACCCCCCCACCCCTTTCTATAGTTGATAGTAGGGGGTCGGGGGAGAACCCAACTAGATGGCATGCAGGTCTCCTTATGGCAAGGTGGAGCTACTGCCCTATACTGCGGGCTTTAGTCGGAAGAGAAGCTATGGGGAAGAAGAATTCGCCTTAGCATCCGTGCCGGCACAGAAGAAAGAATCGTGGGCCCCCATTACCTTCATCCTCCCACCCAGGGCCTATCCCTATATCCTCCCACCCCCCCCCAGGGGGGTTGGTGGGGGGGGGCGATTCGAACCACCCCCGCCCCTACTCTATAATGTTCCTCCCACCCGGGGCAAACTATCTAGAGTAGGGGGGGCGAGAGTCGTCGGATAGATCGGAAGCCCCTCCCTTTCGGCGTCTGTCAACTAGTAATCAACCGGGATATCTGCCAACGGGAGAGGTGAAGCCGTGGATCTTCACTTGTCATTCCGGGGCCTCTTCCTCGAATAAATGGTGAACCGAGGGGACCGATGCCCACCCAAGCCGTAGAGGAACGGAACCCGACCGGCCCTAAGGCGAATATGGTCGGTGCGAAGCGCAAGGGGCACCCCCCACCCAACGAACTAAGATTCCCGGGTGGGCGGAGGGCAACGGCTAATTCCCCGGGGCCCTATCTCTTAGGCCCCTGCCGAATAGTAGGGGCCCTCCCCCCCTTAGGCCCCCCTATAATCCCCCCCGCTTAATTAATTAGCCTGCTAGCCCGGGTAGATTAGTTGTGGGAACTATAGGGTTCCGGTTCCCTACTATTCTAATGGGGTGGAGGTATGTGCCGTTGAAGGTGCCCCGATGCAGGGTGGATAGCCGTTTGGCAAATCCCCTCCCACCCGTTATCCTATATCCACCCACCCGACTATATCCCCTCCCAAGGCGGACCCCACCGGCCCCTACTAGTCTAAGGAATCAGCCCATAGAATTGTAGGGGGCCATAGGGCGGGACCTGCTAGAGTAGGAGAGGCGGCGAATACGCTAGGATAAGCCGGCCCATAGAATAGTAGGGGCCCTCCCACCTTATGCGAGACGAGCGGGCTGATTAATCTACTAATTAATTAAGAATTCTAGTCGGGCGGGCGAATGGGTAACTATAATGGGGGGGTGGGGTTGGACCGACCTATTCGTCTTTTCGTGGGAGGATATAGGAGGCCCGCGGGCGGTGGGGGCTGCAAACCCCACCGACCCGCCATTATAGTTGCGAATGGGTCGGTCCCGAAGGGCTGGGTGGTGGGGTCCGCAAATAGTAGTGGGTGGATATAGTTGTGAAAGGCGGCAGTTTTTCAAAAGAGAATGATGATCTGGCGGAAAAACTTAATCCAATTCCCAATGAAGACACTGCCTCCGGCAACTATAATTCGGGATCCGGCTCGGGCTCTTTCCTATCTACGGGAAGTTGGTTTCCCGTCTCATAGACCAATGGATCACGAACGGCAGATACTCGGTCGGGTCCATGGCCCTTGTGAGATGATATTTGGAGATAGATTACCGGGCCCTTCCTTTATATAGTACGAAAAAGAGTAGTTCTTAATTAATTAGCCTGCTAGAACTTCTAAAGGGGGGGGGTGGGGGGGAGGAGTGGTGGGGGGGAGGAGGAGAGGTATAGTCAATTCATTATTCTTTCTAAAAAGCATGCTGTTGTTCGTGAGCTTCAAAGTAAGGGCCTTTGCTCGAGGACCGGGCCTTGACTTGAGCAATAAACCTCTCCCGAAGGTCGAGCTTTAGAACTCCAGGCTCTCTCCCTAGGGATATCCTAGAGGTCATTTTACCCAACCTTTCATCCCCCCTACTATTCTAAGGGGAATTGGGTGGGAGGGAATAGTATAGTTCCGGAAACTACCGCCCTATAGTTGAGAGTAGGGACCCGGCACTACAGCTATAATCTCATTCCCCCCCACCCACTATCATTCCCCCCCCCTCTTCTTTCTATAGTTGTGTTTATATCGGAGATGGGGGATTGGAGATGGGGGATTATATACGCAACATGCCCCACCATAGAGGATAGGGCCCCCCCGTGGCTCTCCCCCCTCGTCTGCCTTGTGCCCCCTCCTGTCCATATGGCGCTGGATAGGGGGATCCCCAACTGTAACCGGCATTTTCGGGGAATAGCCGGGGTGTTGAGTGAGAGCCAATCGGGCTCTCATTGAGGGAGCCATTGGAAGGTTACTAGAACACCGGAAACGAAGACTACCCGAGCTAATGACAGAGGCGAAAAGACCTTCCAGCCAAGTCCCATTGATTGATCATAACGATATCGTGGAAATGCTGCACGAACCCGGATATACAGGAACAGAAAGAAGATCACCTTGAGACTAGACCAGATCGAGCCCGGGATCTTCTTTAATATGGGAAGATCTAGGATAGGCAGCCAACCTCCTGGAAAGAGCAATGTACATAGGCTGGGTGAGTAAGGATGCAGCTCCGTGGACCGCTCGTCGGGCCGGATAGGTGGTGATATCACACCCTTCTCAAAGCAACCGTACGTGACACTCTCGCGTCATACGGCTCCGTCCCGGGGACCAACAGATACACCTAAAGCCGGATCAAAGTCTCTCCACCCACGAACAAACAATCCAATCTCGCAAACAAGCCGGCAGCAGCCGCATACTTTTTTCGAGACTAGATTCTATATGTAACATGCCCACCGGAGACAAACATTGAGATATCAATTTCAAGCAATAGAGAGAGAGAGAACAAACAAAAACTGGGCTTCGCCCACCACAAACCCCCCCGGTAGATTATATTCGTGGGAGCCCTTCCCTTATAATCTAGGGGGGTAGGGGGTTCAGGGAGGTAGATTCCCTACTATTCTGTGGGGGTGGGAGGATATAGGGATAGGCCTTGGGTGGGAGGCTATAGAGTTGCTTCTAACCGCCCTAGCTTCGCCACCAGGGCTTCGCCCGGCCCTACAGAGAAATGGCGGGAGGGTAGATTATTGTTGATACGCCTCGGCATGCAGGTCGGTGGGGTTGGCTTCGCTCACCGTCCTATATGCCTTATGGTCGGTAGCGAAGCTTGGTCGGTTAGAAGCTTGGGTGGTGGCGGAGCCTCGGTCGGTGGGGTCCGGCCGACCCCACCATTTATAACGGCCAACCCCACCAGCCATAAGGCGGACCCCACCGACCGAGGCTCCGCCACCACCCAGGCTCCGCCACCGGGGGGGGGGGGGGAGGATATAGATACGCCTCAGGTCGGTAGCGAAGCCAACCCCACCGACCTATATGCCTTAGGGCCCGCTATCTCACCCCGGGTGGGGTTGGGACCGACCAAGTATCGGGGTGGGGGCGGGAGGCTATAGAGTTCTTGGAGGTAGATTCCCTACTATTCTATGGGGGTGGGAGGCCCGGTAGATTATTGTGGATACGCCTCAGGTCGGTACAGCTTCGCCATTCCCGACCAGCCCTGCTTCGGGACCGACCTGAGGCGTATCGGCTATCCTCCCACGAATAGAATCTACCTCCAAGCAGGGGGCCCGGATGAACCAACCCCACCCGTATGGTGCAGTTTCTGTCGGGGCAGCCAGTGCAGTCTGACTTCACTCACAGAGCCATGCCACCTTGAGACCCGCCTGTTCCACCTCGGGTAAGGGGCGGCTTGGCCTTCAAACCAAAAGGCGGTATGGTCGGGAACTGACAGCCCCTGGGCCAAAAGCCAGTATGAGCCGGTCCCGAAGAGCGGTCAGTGCATGGCGATGGGTAGCAAATATTAGTGGGGTCTGCCTTGGGTGGTGGGGTCTTGCGGGAGGAAGGGCTGTCTACGATCGCCTCAACCGACCCAACTCTCTATCCAGACTATTACGTAATACGAATGATTTGATCCTTTCTCGCCAGCATGCATGAAGAGGAACTTGTTTTTTTTCCGCCTATACCTCTCCTCCAGCCGTTCCCACCAACTAAACTATATGGAGGGGGGGGCACTCCACCTACCGATAGTTTAGAGGATAGGGGCACCCCCTACCCTATCTAGATATGGGGGGGCATCCTTTGTATCTTAGTCTAGTCTCGACCTTTCTCCAGATCTGATCTCTATAGATGGGGATGGGGCCATCTATCTATCTATGGGCGGGAGAGGTCTTCATGATCATCCGTCATCCATCTATTCTCTACGTGATACGAAATCTGAGCTGGGAGAGCCCCTCTCTCTCTATATGGCCGCTGGCCCCTCCCTATCCATATGCAGAACAGCTGGGAGAGCGAGAGAGGGTAACCGTCCATCCGTCTATCCGTTCCCTGGAGAGTGGAGAGAGGGGTGGGCCCAACTCGACTGATTGATATCAGTCATCTCGTCATGTTACGTATATAGTCTAGAGTCTGGACTGCATCACTATAGTCGGCACCCTATATCTAATCTGCTTATCCATATAGAGTTGGGAGTCGGCACAATAATAGAAAAGAGGGGCGCCCGCCCGCATCTCATCTATACATCTAGATGGGGGTGGGCTGCTTGGGCATATAATAAATATAGATGGATGGGCCCTACTCGGGCTCCCACGGAACTATCTATAGTCAGGAGAAGTTGCATGCTCCGTTGGCCTACCATACATAGTGCCTATCGTATCCTGATCGAGGGGCACATTTATGCTCTCTCTCGACGGCCTACTAGAAACCAGCTATGGTATGGATTGGAGATATATAGGGACGGGGGAGTGCGGACAATCAATTCAATATACAGCTGCGCTCGCCCGCCAACCCCATCTATATGCAGAGATCTGGTCGCCATATGGATTATGAATGCCCCGCCTCTGATCGGGGGGGAGTGCGGGGAGTCACGCCCATTCGTAATCTCTCTCATCCGAGCTTTGGCGTGATGAATTGGGTGGGGGGGCCAAAGGCGTTTCTCAGAAGACTGGGGGCACCAATAACTCTGGACAGGCTATGGCCACCCAGCCCTATTACACCTAGCCGAGGAGCCCCCATAGTCTCTTTAGGCTCCACGCCATAACCCATCAAATATTAGCCAGGAACCACCTACCCTTCCAACACCATATTACAGAGATAGTCAGCCAGTACACCATATTTCCTCAACCAGCCCTACCCTCCTTACTCCCACAGATATTCACACTTGGAAAAGAAACTCCTACTAATTAACACTCGGGCAGCAGAAACTCCTCCAACCATTAGTTACCGCAGACCAGCAACTCCTCCAACCGCTCACACTACAACCAACAACCCACCTTACTAATACTCACACTAACAGCCCAACTCACACTAACAGCCCAACAACCCAACAAATCACATCATCAAAAACCCGAGTGGTAAATCTTAAATAAGTCGCCCCTGCATCCAAGACCCCACCTAAGGCACCAACCCCACCGACCAAGGCATCCGCCACCACCCTGCAGAGGCCCTACTATTCTATGGCCCCACCGACCCTAACCCCCACCCACCCTCTATAGCCCTACTATTCTATGGGGCCTGCCGAAGGCAACCGACCATATTGGCCATAGAATAGTAGGGGAATGGGTCCCGAAGGGCTGCCCCATCGACCAAGGCATCCGCCACCGGGGGGGGTGGGAGGCTATAGAATTACTCCGCCACCGGGGGGGGTGGGAGGCTATAGAGTTGGGCATAGCTGGTTCAGCGGTGGCGAAGCGTCTCTATATCCTCCCACCCCCATAGAATAGTAGGGAATCTACCTCCACTATAGTTCCCACCCACTTAATTAATTAGCCTGCTAGCATAAGTGGCTAAGCGCCTGAGAAAGAAGCCCTGGTCGGTGGGGTCCGCTACATCTCTATATCCTCCCACCCGCCCTTCGGGACCTAAGGCCCCGCCTATATCCCACTCCCCCGCCCCCCCTATATAGTTGTTGTGGGTGGGGGGCAATAAGTTTAGGGCCTCCCACCCCCTTCGGCACCGACCATATGGCCATAGAATAGTAGGGGAATGGGGGGGTGGGGTGAGAGGACCGACCATATTCGTCTTGGGTGGGAAATAAGTTTCGTCCCATTCGTTCTAAGGCAAATAGGTCGGTCCCGAAGCAGGGCTGGATGGAGAAGCTGATGGATGCCTCCCAACGGTAATGTGCCTACCATCGCCCTATCTATCAAATGGATGGGAGGGTAGGGACGCCCGAACACCTTCTATTTCTCGATCTCGATCTCCTGATGGGTGAAAGGAGATGGGTGATTTGTTCTAGTTGTAGTTTGGATTAGGAAGCTTGCCCAGCCCTTCGGGACCTAAGGCCTGCCTTCGGCGGCCAGGAACGGGCTGCCGATGAAAGGAAGGCCATAGAATAGTAGGGGCAACCCCATTCCCCACCCTATTCTATGGCCAATATGGTCGGCGCCGAAGGCACGCCTTTGCAGGGTGGGTGGCAATAGGGAGGTCGGTGGGCGCTTCATTATCGAGGGAGGCACCCCGTAACCTTCGTTAGATGAGTGCCCCAACCGGCCCCAACTTGATTTAGCTTTGTCCTCCCATTGGAATTCTAGCATAGCTATTTGCTTGAACTCCGCTTTCCCTGCCTCCCAACCAACTATTTAATCGGGCTAGAACTCCCTGCTTGATCTCCGCTAGAACTTGAACCTACCGCCTCACCCTGCTGCGGTAGAAAGTTTCTTTCCTTCCACCCTGCTGCGGGAGAAAGTGAGGATGGTCCATCCAGCCAAACAAGAAATCGGGGGTGTGGGGCGCTGCTTCCGGATAGGATGGTCCAGCGATGGCTATCCGGTCAACAACCCAACTTCTCTTACCGTCCCATCCAAAGTTTTCTACTGTGAAGGAGCATGCATAGTTAATCTCGATCTCGCCCATCCTTGCATTATGGAGGGAGTTCCCATCCTCTAATTGCCTTAGAATAGGAGGGCCCGCAACAGGGTGGGAGGAAGGGCAGTATCCCTGCTCAGAGTTGAGGGCTAGAACTCCCTGATGATTAGTTATCACTTCTCCCACTGCCATCCGGGGGTGTAGGCGAGAGAGTTCTCCGGAAGGGAAGGCTTTTAACCCCCAGGACAAAAGGGTTAGTTCCGGAGAACTCCCACCGTGTGGAAGGAGAATGAAACTAGGCCGGATAGAGAATAGCAGCCGAATAGCCCGGCCCATGGGGCTAGATAGGACAAGGAGAAAGAAAGAAAGTTAGCTATTAGATCGAGTTTACCCGGTTCCTTCCAGGCGCAGCGCCAGAAGCAGATGGACCAGAGAAGGATAACTAATCTGAGCAGGGAGTTAGCCGGGAGGGAATTATAGAATGATCAGGGAACTTTCTTTCGGGAAGGAAGGGTTGGATGACCCCTGGGTTGGACCCCGGGGAAATAATAGCTTATCCTACCACACCTCCTCTCGCCTAAAGAAACAATAGGCCCCTCCTAACTAGCCCTACTATTCTAAGGGGTTGGATTGGGCCAGAAGGATTGTTCGGTTACAATATCAGGGTAGTTAGGGCCTGAACCCTTCTCGGGAATCAGCGCCCATAGAATAGTAGGGGCCTCCCACCCTACACTATCTAGAATTCTAGGACAGGAGCTAGCCCATCTCCAACTATAGTTGTTTTCACCCCCAGGGCCCTCGGTAGGGAAGGAAGGGAGGTTATTCAATGAGAAAGCAGTTCCCCTACTATTCTATGGGCACAGTTCGATTTCTCGTCTCGCCCAACTACCCGCTCTCCGTCCTGCCCTTCGGGACCCCCCCATTCCCCTACTATTCTAATGGCCAATATGGTCGGCTGCCGAAGGCATGCCCGGGAACCTTATAGTCCCACCCAACCCTGGCAATAGGGGTGGCCTCCCACCCTCTCACCCCTATATCCTCCCCCCCCCCCCCGGTGGGGTTTGTGGTGGGGTTTGTGGGGGTGTGTTCAAGCGGGAGAAAGAAAGAGTTTAGCGAGAAACATCCTATCGGTTACCCGGCTTCATTGGTTACCCGGCTTCATTGCCACAACTATCATCCGCCCACCCACCCCGGGAAGGAAAGCACCCCCTGTTCGGCTCCCTCCCTTTTAGAATCTCAGTGGGGCTCACCCGGCAAGACCTGAACGAGGAGATCTCCCCACCCGGACCAGCGCTCTAGATAGGAAGTTAGGGCCGAGGCAAGATATTAAAGAATACGGCCCTACTATTCTATGGCCTCTCCATCCATTTCAAGATTATGGTTTGGCTGTTAGTTGGATGCTAACTAGAATAAGGAGGGCGTTCAACCCGCTCCATCAGTAACTACTATAATAAGGAGGGCAGCTGGACCGAGGGTGGGTGTATTAGCTGGCGATCCAAGTTAGTTTATGAGAAAAGTTAGTAACGAGTTAACGAGAAGGAAATGGGAGGAGTTCTCACAACTATAGTTTAGTTGCTGCTCTACCGGTCTTACCATCCAGGGTCTAACGAAGGTTACGGGGTGCCTCCCTCGATAATGAAGCACCCACCGGGGGGGGCTTTCTCACCCTATTGCCTATACCCACCCGACCCTTCGGTGAAGACCTAAGGCCTGCCTTCGGCAGCCCCCCCATTCCCCTACTATTCTATGGCCAATATGGTCGGCTGCCGAAGGCACGCCAACGGCTGCCGAAGGTAGGCCTTATGGTCGGTCCTCTCACCCCCCCATTATAGTTCCAATATGGTTCCCCGGTGCCGAAGGCTGTCTTGGGTGGGAGGCCCCCTCTGATCTCCCCCCACCCACCTCTTCGATGAACCCATTTGTCCGCCTGCCTTTCATCGGCAGCCGACCATATTGGAACAACTATAGTGGGTCCCGAAGGGCTGGTGGGGTTGGTGTGGTTGGCTGTTCCCGAGCTAGCAAATACAGGACGACCCACCCTAGCTACACCCCCGGAGGAGAATTCTAGTTGAGGCATCCCGGATGGATAGCTCAAGACCGTTGGATCGAGTGAATGAACTATAGCGGCGGGATGGGGACCTAACTATAGTTGCTGCTCCGGAAGCCTAACTATCTATAGTTGCTGCTCTAGAATTCAATTACTGAACTGGTCTCCCGCTAGTTGATTAGTTTACCCTCCCCTCCTTTGCTCCCTCCTTTGTTAAGGAGTTCAACCCTGCTTGAGGAAAGGAGTTCAACCCTGCTTTTAGAGAGAGCCCCATCTCGTTCGTACCACTAACCCTGCAGGAGTTCAACCCGGCAAACGCCCTTGCGTGCTTCGCACCCACCCAGCCCGAAGGGACTGACCCAGGGGGGGGTGGGAGGCTATAGAGCGTGCAGGACCGACCATACTCGCAACTAAACTAGCCGAGGGGGTGGCGGGTCGGTCCTGCCCTGGCGAATAGGAGGGCCCACCGGCCCATTCGCCCTAAGGGGGGGCAGGTCGGTCCCGAAGGGCAGGGGCATCCGATAGCGAGAAAGCTGGACAGTACTCAACTGCCCAATAATAGAAAAGGGGCACCGGACAGTACTCCCTTAGAATAGTAGGGCAACGGAGGACAGGATGGATCGAGCGATAATTAGCTAGCCCGGGGAAGCTGCTGGACCGATGCCCCACCCACTCTTGATGGCCCGGCTCAACTAATCTGCCTCTTAATTAATCAGCGCAGGGAATAAGCCGGCATCTACCGACTACAATTCCCTGGGGCCCAACCCGAGGAGCAGCAAAAGCATTTCCTCGGGGCAACCAACCAATCTAAACGTAATACCACTAACCTTTATCCTACCGTAATACAATAATTATGTTATTAGGGTGGGGCCGCCCTCCATAGCCCCGAAGTTAGGGGGTGGGCCCCTACTATTCTAACTGTTGGCCAGGTGATTAATTGGAAGGCTATAGTTAGAGGCACTGACATGAAAGGGGCAGCAGTGTGCCCACCACTCACCAGGAGGTCACAGGCGCCCATAAAGAGAAGGGGGACATTCATGTGGAGAGTGGGGGTAGAAATGAGGGGCGGGTACTGTCCGACCCGGCCACCCACTTTCCTTCGGGATAGCCTCCCCTGGCCTTGCAGGCCGGGACCGTGACCCTTGGGACCTAAGGCACACTTGTCGGCCCCCTACTATTCTATGGCACGGCGCTCGGCCATATTAGCCTGGGCGCAGCGGGCCTTGGGCTGAGTGAAAGCGAGGCCCCACAGGCCGCCATTATAGTTGCGAATGGGTCGGTCCCGAAGGGCTGCCCCACCGACCATGCCCTTCGGGACCCCCCCCATTCCCCTACTATTCTATGGCCAATATGGTCGGCTGCCTTCGGCAGGCAACTATAATGGCGGGTCGGTCCCGAAGGGTCGGGTGGCAATAGGGAGGTCGGTGGGTGCCCTTCGGGACCGACCCCCCTACGGGGCCTCAGGTCGGTGCCCTACTATTCTAAGGGGCCTCAGGTCGGTCCCGAAGGGCAGGTGGGCGGAGCAACTCTATAGCCTCCCACCCAAGGCCTATCCCTATATCCAATTAATCTACCCCCCCTGCAGGGAGGGGCGGTGGGGTTTGTGTTGGGCGAAGCCCCGGTGGGGTCGGCCTCGGGTGGGCCCCCCTATCTTCCGCCCGCCCACCCACCCCGCCGGGGGGTGGGAACTATAGTTGCACCGAGATAAATTTCTTCTCTGGTGAGTGAGTTGGTGCGCTGGTTCATATATCTGCCCGGGGTGACCTTGTTGATTAGGGTGGGTGGGAGGAGGAAGTGGAGATCGACTTCAAGGTGCAATTCTTCTGTTTCCGATGTCTTCACCTCAATAAAGTTATCGGGTGGGTGGGGATTCTAGTTGCCGGCTGGAACTTCAACTCCCGTGCAAGGATGCCACCTTTGCTTCCTCTCCTGCCATAGGCGCTTCGAGAACGGTCAACTAATTCTTTAAGGGGCTCGCTCTGAGCGGAAACATAAATAGCGGGTTACCTAGTTCCACCACTGCTCATGCAGAGACGGTTCCAGCAGGAATAAAGCTAGCATCCCTTCCTGCCATAGCTTCCCTTCGCACGGCTCCAAATCCTTCAGTTGTAGAAGCATCATAGATAAAGGCTTCGGTAGGAGCAGCACCTTTAGTAGCATCACTTCGCAACTATAGTTCTAACTCCAGCCCTACTATTCTAAGGGGTCCAGTTGATCTGGTTTCAGTAGTTATAGTTTACCTTGTTTACTCCGCAGTTCGAGATTCAGTTGATTCAGATCGTTCTTGAGAAATTATAAGGTGGACCGAGTGGGAGCACCAAAGACGGAGGTTTAAAGGGCAGCAGTAGCTTCGGTATCATCCGCGCGAGTTGCACCGCCATCAGTGGATCCACCAGCTACAGAGGCAAAAGCATAGGTAGAAGATCCAGTTCATGATTCTAGGGATGAAGATTTTGACTATGCTATTGATTCTGGTGATTCTTACTTCGCTTATCGTGATCGTGATGCTCGTTCTGATGATCGTAGTAGAGATCAAGACCCATAATCAGAAGCATAAGCACACGTTGAAGCATCCGTAGACTCGATTGACCCATATCTAGTAGCTATAGTTGCTTACCCGGTCCCATAGCCATTTAGAGAGTGCCTTAGTGATCCCTTAGAATAGTAGGGGCCTGATGCTGAAGCAGATCGTGATCATCTCGAAGCAGGAGAGCTAGAAGTTCGAGAGGCACCATATATAGGTAGGCAGATTCCGCAGCAGCTTCTGCCCTACAGGGATCCGGTTGATTCAGTAGATCGAACAGTAGTAGTTTATCCAGCAGCATCCTATATAGTATCCGGTCCAGCAGCCTATAATTGAGCAAG
Organism: Sequoia sempervirens; assembly: GCA_007258455.2. NCBI lineage: Eukaryota > Viridiplantae > Streptophyta > Pinopsida > Cupressales > Cupressaceae > Sequoia > Sequoia sempervirens. The sequence goes on from VDFB02267174.1 coordinate 41,926, forward strand.
CAGAGGTGGGCCACTAATCTAGTAGGGGGATTGGTAAGGGTAGAAGAAGCAATAGGAAAGGCAGCAGACCCGGGACCAGCAGCTTCTCGCCATGCTGCACCAGTCTCAGCCAGTTCTCGCTAGCAGCATATCCTGTTCCAGATCCTCCAGCACGAGTTGATTATGCTATTGATTAAGCTATTGATGCAGCAGCCAACTATATTAGAGGGCAGTCGAGTCTGTTGATTACAATAGCCAGAAAGCTTCTCGCCACCAGCCATAAACAGAGCTAGTTTCCCACCTAGGTTAACCCGAAGCTAGAGCACAGGTAGAGCCAGTTGAAGCGTCCGAGCAAGTCGATCCAGTTGATTCTGGTGACCAATTTGCAGGAGCAAGGGTAAAGGTAGTTGATTAAGCAGATGTAGAGTCAGTTCGTCGTCTCGTCCCCACGGGAGATATTGCAGAACCAAAGCGAGCAGGACCAGCCCTACTATTCTAAGGGGATCCAGGACCAGTACCCTTATAGGTTCTATACCCAGCAGGAGCAGCAGAGACGAAGGTTGAAGCATCACTAGAGGCAACGGCCCCATAGAATAGTAGGGGCCCACCCACCCGCATATGATCCACCAGTAGCAGATCCAATTGACCTTGTTGATCCAGTCGATTATGCAGTTGATTCAGCGGCATAACCATCACTAGCACCAGATCGGTATTGACGTATATAGGGATATCCTGTTCATGATAGAGATGAAGAACCAGATGTTCCGAATCGAGATACATATATAGATCCATAGCTATCAGCACCCCTTTAGAATAGTAGGGCAGTAGATCCGGCAGCAGATACAGTAGCATAGATAGCAGATGATCCACCAGCAGCTGCTCCTTATGGAACTTGAATAGCGAGCAAGTACTCACAGTTTAGTTGACCCATCACTTTCACAGTCATATGATCCCTTTAGAATGGTAGGGGCCCTACCATTCTATAGGCTCAATTCGGCATGAATGTTACGAAACTACAATTCCCTTTCTCGCCGTACTAGAATTCGGGTGGGTGGGAAACTAGACTATATCCTCCCACCCGAGGTGGACCCCACCATCCTAGGCGGGCCTCCTATATCCTCCCACAATAATAATCTACCTCCTTGTTGAACCCCCTACTATTTGAAGGGCTCCCACGAATATAATCTACAATATTGAAGGGGGGTGGGGGGGGGGCCCGGTGGGGTTGGGGCAACTCTATAGCCTCCCACGACCCTACGGCTTCTATGGGCCCTTATAATATAGGGGGGCCGGTCCTGCACGAAGGGCCCGGGGGGGCCGGTGGGGTCTTGCGAATTCCCCACTTGCAGTACTTCTGTTCCCCGTTGATCCATCCCTCCCTGCAAGGTATTCTCTACCGCCTGATGCATGTGATCGGGTGGGTGGGCCCCTACAAATAATCTACCTCACCTAAGGCCCCTTAGAATAGTAGGGGGGTGGGGGCCCGGGTGGGTGGGAACTATAGGGTTCCCGTTCGATTCCGGCTGCCCCGGGCCCTCGGGCCTTCCTTCCTATAGGTGCTGCTACGGCCAGGCGCATCAAATGTTTCAGCTGCTGACCATAGATATGGATATGTAACTGGGATTGCTACTACTTGATTTGTATCTATATCACATAGATACACCTCTACCTACGCCTCTATCTCTGCTGCCGGGGCCTTTGCTAATGGGTTAGCTTAAGCTGGTGAAGGGTTCTTCGACCGGATCAATAGGTTAGTCCCAATAACGGTGGCTGGAGCACAAGTATGGTCTTTATCTCCCTCTACCGGTGAAACTTGCTTCTCGAAATAAAGGCCATTGCCTTTGCTCTGGTCACCCCTTGCTTTCTCTGCACCTACCTCTACACCTGTCTCTCCCACTACCCCTTATCGATGTTTCATTTAGCCTGCCTGCCTTAAATAATGTGCTGGGTGATGTTCTGGTGTTGGGTCAACTGCTCAAACTGATGCTGATGCCTCTGCATATCATCCATCATCCATAGCTATTGGCTTGACTTCCTTCGATTCCTGCCTGAAGCATCTCAAATATCACCTAGCATCCCTGCCAGATCGCCAGAGCTAGTTGTTTATCCGGTAGCGATAGTGGCGAACACTTCTGATAAGTACCATTCGAGTATTAAAGCCATCACCTCAGCGGATATAGATGAATAGAAAGATTCCCAGTGGCAGAGGCCCTATCTCCCTATCCGGAGAGGGGACAGTAACAGGAAGGGGAGTAGAACCAATTAGATATCCTATAGTCCCATGGAGCAAGAGTCTCAAGGTTCACTGGATTTAACAGATACTGCTGCTCTTGAGGGACGACTGACAAGGAATAGATGCCCATGCCTCCCCCTCCAGCAGTTGTTCGACCCGCTGCCTCTCAGAATCGTTTCCGATCAATGATAACCCCGCCTAGAGGACGAGATGCATTGAGTAACCCAGAGGAGATGGAAACCGGTCGATCGGAGCCAGTCAAGAAGTCCATTCAGGAATAGAAGTTTTACCCGCCTCACCATATATTACAGTAGTTTTGACCTGACTTTGAAAGATGTTTTCAGTGAGGCTCGACCCAGCCTTTGCTAGCCTTTCTTCCTCGACAAAGTTTGTTCCACCGGCCCTTCCCTCCTCTTCTTTCATGAAAGCAACACTTGATAAAGCAAAAGATGGTAGGGCATGAAGGATGTACGAATCAAACCAGATAGATAGAGGTGGTTGGTCGAAAGATCAATACCTCCGATACCCTCTTCCGTCATTCGATTACCTTCTCCTGCCTGGTCCTCAACTCCTATTAAAAGAGATCCAAGTGCAGGCCTAAACTTTAGATACTATTATTCCCACCCAACCCCCGAGCAAGCGGAATCGAGATAAGAGCTCCAGACAGTTGTTAATACATATATAAGAGCGAGCGAGCTTGCTTGAACCTTCTTTCATTAGCCCCTTCCCTCCCGGCCAATATAATCGCCACCCGCAGCGGCCGACCCCACCATCCAAGGCCCATCTCGGCTATCCTCCCACAATAATAATAATCTGCCTCCAAGAACTAACTATAATCTACCCCTCCCACGCCCCTATGGGCCCTTATAATATAGGGGGGTCGGTCCTGCATGCACGAAGGGCCCTCCCTGAACCCCCTCCTATTTTAAGGGCTCCCACGCCCCTATGGGCCCTTATAATATAGGGGGGTCGGTCCTGCATGCACGAAGGGCCCTCCAAGAAGAACTATATCTCCCACGCCCCTATGGGCCCTTATAATATAGGGGGGTTGGTCCCGAAGGGCCCGGGGGGGCCCGGTGGGGTTTGCGGGTATGGTCAGTGGGGTCCTAGGTATGGTCGGTGGGGTTGGGGCCTAGGTCGGTGGGGTCGAGAGGGTGGTGGGGTCTTGGAGGGCAGAGAACACATGAACCAATCGCCCCATAGAATAGTAGTGGGCTGAGGCAGTGCATCCGAAACAAACCTCATTGGCATTGGAATCTCCGGTTGCTTGCAAGGAATGGCGTAACTATCTCCTCCCACCCACCCCAACTTACTGTAGGAAGGGCCGGGATTGGCGGGTGGGAGGGAATTATAGCTTCTCCAACCCGGGGCCGGCCCCGGATTGGAATATAAGGGCCTCCCGTTCCCTACTTATGTATGGGGGGTCCGGAGGTGGGAAGATCGAATGATATGTTTGGCCAAACCCTGGAGATTGAGATCTTGAGCTCTTCAGTCCCTCTCCTTGAAATGCACCAACTCTAATATATAAGAGATCGCCCGGGGTGGGAATAGAATCTCTCTTTCTTTCTTTCGAGGCTTTGTTTGTTCATTCCCCATCCAGATGTTTTGATTGGTTCGGTGCCGGCCGAAGATAGCTTCTAAAGTATGGCTCGGATGAATGGTTCATTATAGTAGGATTAACGGGTGATGCCGATGAGAATGCAGCTACGAGTCCCCGAACTCATGGGGCGGAACCTGACAAAGTGGCAAACATCCATCCATCCCTATATCCTCCCACCCACCCCCGGAACCTGGCACGCCTCCATTGGGTGCACAATCGGAAAGAAAGAAGGAATGAACTAAAGGGCCGGTAGAACGAGAAGCGAAGTCGTTATGTTCTTTATTTATGTGAAGTCAGTGGAGAGGGTGGTTTCCCACCGAACTACTATTCCCAACCCAACTATATCCGGAACTAACTATAGTTCCCCCCCACAACTACCCGAGAACAACTATCTGCTTGGGTTCGGCTAGATGAACCCCTGGAAGAGAAATGGCTAGAACCCCAGGGCCCCTACTATTCTATGGGCCAAACGGCTATCCACCCACTTTTGAATCTACCCGACTACCATAGAATTTGGCGGGGCCATCCCCTACCTACCCGGGGCCCCAAACCAACCCCACCGGGCCCCCCCGGGCCCTTCGTGCAGGACCGGCCTATTCGTCTTAAAGTGGGAGGCTAGGGCCCTTAGAATAGTAGGGCGGTTGGGGGGGGTTGCCAGGGTTGGGTGGGACTAGAAGGTTCCCGGGCGAGTATGGTCGGTCCCGAAGGGCTGGGTGGGAGGCAATAAGTTTAGGGCAAGGCATGCCTTCGGCAGCCGACCATATTGGCCTTAGGTGGGGTTGGGTTCGGGGGGGGGGGGAGGAGATAGAGATGGGCCAACCCCACCATCCTGCTGACTTGCTCTGGGCAGCCCTTAGCTACCATAGAATTTGAGGGGGCTATGGTAGAGACTTGAAGAACCATAGTGATTCCCTCCCACCGGAACCCCCCACTGCAGGCGTGCACCAGTGCCGACCATGTGTAATACATAGAATAGGAGAATGAAATTAAGGGGGAATGGTGCCCACTTAAAGGCGTGTGATCCTGCATGCAGAAAGGGCATGGAGCTGTCGAAGACTGGAGTCGGCCCCGAAGGGTAGGTGCCCCTACTATTCTAAGGGGCCTCAGGTCGGTCGCGAAGCGCTAGGTCGGCCCTACTATTCTATGGAGCGGAGCCTCGGTCGGTGGCGGAGCCTTGGTCGGTAGCGAAGCTTGGGTGGTGGCGGAGCAACTCTATAGCCTCCCACCCAGCCCTGCTTCGGGACCGGGGGGTGGGAGGCTATAGGGCGGGGCTGACCCATTCGCCTTTGGGTCGGTCCAACCCCACCATCCCATTCGCCCTACTATTCTAAGGGAATGGGGGGGCAGGTCGGTGGGGTTTGTGGTGGCGGATGCCTCTGCAGGGTGGTGGGGTCCGCCTTGGGTGGGAGGAAATAAGGTTGGGTGGGTGGGAATTCTAGTTCCCCGTCCCTACCTCCGAATGATGAACCGTGATATGCGGGTACAGAGTCAATCCCAGGTTCGGGTGGGGAATCAGGAATGGACAGAGGGGGGGGGGCGAGCAAGGAACACTCAATCTGTGGTAGGGTGGGCCATAAGCATTCAATAGCGGAATGGAGAAGTAGGTCATCGTCGGGCAGAGGGGTAGTCGGGGAAAAGGGATACATTTCATCGGCAGGGTCAGGTGGATTAACAATCGATCTCTCTCCTGGTCACTCACTCCCATCATTGGGCGAATCAGCCAGTAATCCCGGGTGGGACGTGGTTCTATTCCTTCATAAGCGGGTGGGCTTTCGATCGAACAGCATTTCTGTCATCAGCAGCTACAGCAGGTGGCTATCCATCGTTCGGATATAGAGGTGGGAATTCACTCGCTTCCTCATGAGCAGGTGTTCAGGGTGGGGGAGGACAGGAAGGAGTATTATGCCCGCCCCATCATCCCACTCATAGGGGCGTGACGAGAAAGTAAGTCAGTTCGTCATTCGCTTTCTTACCTTCCTCCCACCCTTTCCTATAATTCCCTCCCATCCAATAGTTCCTTCCTCCCACCCGGAACTACCTTACTCTATATCCTGGGGTTCGGCGCCATTTATCTGTAGGGGGTCGGCTAGAACCCCAGCGAATTTTAGCAACTATTGCCACCCAACTATCTCCTCCCACCCGCCCTGCTTCGGGACCGACCTATTCGCCTTACCCACCGACCAAGGCATCCGCCACCATCCATAAGGCAGCAACCCCACCGACCAGGGCTTCGCCCACCTGCCCTTCGGGACCGACCTGAGGCCCCGTAGGGGGGTCGGTCCCGCCCTATAGCCTCCCACCCTCCCCATGGTCGGTGGGGTTGGGGCTTACGCGACCGACCTGAGGCGTATCAACAATAATCTACCGGGCCTCCCACCCCCATAGAATAGTAGGGAATCTACCTCCAAGCAGGGGGGCCCGGTGGCGGAGCCTGGGTGGTGGCGGAGCCTCGGTCGGTGGGGTCCGCCCAACCCCACCGACCTATGGGCCTTGGATGGTGGGGTCCGCCTTATGTAGTAGTGGGAGATAGTAGGGGCCGGGTGGGGGGGAATCATAGGGTCCCCTGGTTCGATGTCAAAAAAAAAAGAATCCTTCAACACCGAGAAATGGGTGGGGAACTGCTGTGGGATGAATAGCGGGCGACTGGGCTTTATAAGTGAACTCGGCTCTTCATCCGGGGTGGGGGGGCTATATTGGGGGGTAGAAGACGCGGGTTGTTCAGCAGCCTGGGATGCCGCCGATTGAGCTAGTTCTCTCCCGATGAGGGCCGGAGCGCCCCACCCAAGACCCCACCACCCAGGGCCCCAACCCCACCGACCATACCTAGGACCCCACTGACCATACCCGCCAACCCCACCGGGGGGGGGTGGGAGGCTATAGAGTTGCCTGCCTTCGGCACCCGCCACCCCCACCCACCCTCTATAGCCCTACTATTCTATGGGGCCTGCCTTTCATCGGCAGCCGGGAACAACTATAGTGGGGGGGGGGCGGGCTGCCGAAGGCATGCCAACGGGGGGGTTGGGGCCTTTGGTGGGGTCGGCCAATGCAGGGTGGGGGGATATAGCCGTTGCCCCCCCCACCCGGGAACTACCTACTATAGTTGGGGGTTACGCATAGGCCCTACTATCTAGCCGGGGGGAACTATGGAATAGGGGGGGGCATCATTGGAACACACACACATCTATGGGTATGGGAGAGGCGGGATTCGGACCTACGTAGAAACCCTCCAACAGATTTACAGTCTGTCGCTTTAACCCACTCGGCCACTCTCCCCCAGCGCAGCTTTAAACCACTCGGCCACTCTCCCCCAGCGCCTATCTAGAGTAGGGACTCGCGGGCAGAAGGCCCCATAGAATTGTAGGGGAAGCCGGCAGCAGTTCTGCGGGTGGCTAGTGAGTTCGCTGTCGCCCACTGGTTATGCAGAAATGCCGTTCGTGCCCGCTGATCGAACCGCCCGGCCCTACTATCTATCTGGGACTTTGTTCCGGAAAGTTTGCATCTCATGTTACCGAGATCAGGTAGTTCACCTTATATACGTGATACAATCCCCCGGAAGCGATAGCGAACCCATACTTGGTAGCGCAACAAACCTTGTTTGAGCTGGTGAACCCGAAACGACTAGCAAACGGAGAGTCCAGCTCTATTTGTGCAAGCCCTGGGTTGTTGGAGGGCCTGGGTTGTTGGAGGGAACTTAAGAAAATTATTGGCTTAGTCAAGCTTAATTCCCCCCCACCAACTATATCCTCCCACCCTGCATTGGCCGACCCCACCATCCGTTGGCC